>LR990993.1:20456049-20718905 GCA_905163435.1 Mamestra brassicae | reverse complement strand
TCCGCGGGCTTCTTGGGCCCCTCCGCGGGCTTTTTGCCCCAACCTAACCTAACCTAACCTAACCTGACGTGACCTAACCTGACGTGACCTAACCTGACGTGACCTAACCTGACGTGACCTAACCCTGAGCACAGTGCCTTCAGCACTGAGTGCCCCGTGCGCCCCAAGTGGGACTCGGTAGCACGAGCCAGGGAAGCTCATGTGCGGAGCATTGGGCGAGTGGGGGTTGCACGTCCTCAATTATTATTGTGGAGACACCTCGACTTTCGATACCGTGAGGGGCGGTGTCAGGTACAGCAGCTACGTAGACGTGACGGCGTGTTCGGAGGATATGTTGGACCTGGTAGACGACTGGCGAGTAGAGGAGGGTCTCACGGGTTCCGATCACAACGGCATACTTTTCAGCACCAGTTTAGTTAATAATAATTATAATAAGCTGGCAACTCTGGCTGTCAGATCAAGCTTTGTTTTTCGTTATCGTAATTTCATCTTTAAATAATACTTTTCGGTCTCACACATCCACAATTTTGCAAAAGAAATTCCAAGAACCAGTAAAATAAGCAATAGAACAAATAAAAAATATGCGAGAAGAAAAAGTAAACTATTATACGACCGACATATTATGACATCTGTCACAATTAAATCACACCAACGAAAATATGAAAGGAATGAAATAATGGTTGAACTATGCTAACGAGAGCAGCTTTACAACGCGCACGCCCACCACCTCCGGACCCGTCGCTCAGCTCCGCCTCGCCGCCGCCGGACATCGGATCACCATTGTCACCGGCGGTTGCAGATGCGTCGAGCTCGAGCGACGAGTATTTCTCCCCGCCGACGTCGCCAACACCTGTACGTCGGCAAGGGAGAGGCCGGCCACCGAGGGGCTTGGGACCTAGGGGCCAACCGGCTCCGAGCCGGGTCCCCGCTACCGGTGGTTGTGTGCAGCGCATGATATGGACGCAGTCCATGAATGAAAACGTCATGCGCGCATACTATGGGTCTACAGAGGGGGAACTAACCTCACTGCGTACCGTGTCAGAATGCTGTCTCTGTTTCAGGACCTGGAACCAACTGTTAACGTCTCGGCCCAACGATTGTCGGATCAGGTGCGGGTCATTCAACGTAATCACAGGTTGGACGATGCCGCACTTGATAGGCTGCGCTCAGAGGTGCTGAACCACTTATCATCTGGACCCCGACACAGACCGCGGTACAAGCACCAGTTAATGGTAGGATCACACCGCGGCCCAATAATGTTAGCGATGAGGTAGATGATAGGGTTGTCACAGTAAGTAGCCAGTGCAAAGATCGACTGAGGAGCGCGCTGGAGGATGCGCTTCGTGAGTATAGATCAACTCCGACCGAACTTTGGCCCCGATTACCACGGTTGCCTATACACAAAAAGAATAGGGCGCTGGTGTGTGCTTTGGACTCGCTGCTGCAAAACATCTTCGAAAGCAGCGAGAGCCTAAAGTAAAGTAAAGTTTCCTGGGTGTGACGAAGCTATACGACCAAAGCCAGCTGCACCAGCCTGGCAGCGCAGGATCGAGCGGCGTATCGATGAGATTAGGGCACTCATCGGCAAACTATACTGCTTCAGGGAGGGCAATACACGACCACGTGTGATGCGCTTTGTGAGGCGGGCGTTTTCGGGGACTGAAATCAGCCCTCGAGATTTCACGTCCCGTGTCACGGAGCGCATCGACTTCCTGAAGCAGAAAGTATGTGCATGGGCCGTATTCGGCGGTACAAGCGGCGGGTTGATCGATACTCGCAGAATCGCATGTTCCAGAGCGATGAGAGGTATACAGAGCTTGGGAGCGACCTGAACAAAGTGTGACAGACGTGTGCCGCCCGGATGATGTCACCACGAGTACATTCTGGCGCAGCATCTGGTCGGTGCCCATCTGTCACGCCGAGGGTGGCTGGATGCGCGATGTCGAGCGCGTGTGCGAAGCTATACCACAAATGGAAAAAATTACCATAACAACATTGGATGTAGCCAAAGCAGTCCGTCCGTTACCGAATTGGAAATCTCCTGGACCGGACGGACTGCACAACTTCTGGCTTAAGTGGTATAGCAGCTCACACGCGCTCCTGGCATCTCAATTCCAGTCATCCTTAGATTCTTTCTAACAACTGGCGTTACCCACCTGCTCCATAAGACAGGTAGTCCCACGGAACCCAAGAATTATAGACCGATTACTTGTTTGTCGACGGTCTATAAACTTCTTACATCCATCCTGAGAGCGAAAATTAATGAGCACATTGAGAGTAACTCAATTCTGTCCGCCTCTCAGAATGGATGTAGGAAAGGGTCCCGCGGCACTAAGGAGCTATTCCTCATAGACATGGCCATAAGCCAACAGGTTCGTCGATCCCGCAAGGATCTGTCGACATGTTGGATAGATTACAAGAAGGCCTATGATTCTGTGCCACATACATGGCTCATGAAGGTGTTGGAGTTGTACAAAATAGACGCAACTCTACGCACCTTCATTGAGTCATGTATGAGGCAATGGAAAACAGTCCTTCGCTATCCAGGATTTCGACCGATCCAAGGGAGTGATGAGCCTGTATGGATTAAACGGGGAATATTTCAGGGCGACAGTTTGAGTCCACTTTGGTTTTGCTTAGCTCTGAATCCTCTAAGCACACTGCTGGAGGATTCAGGCCTAGGCTATCGGTTGAGAAGAGGTGGTCAGGCCATATCTCACCTTCTTTACATGGATGATCTGAAACTCTTTGCCCCCAACAATTTGCGACTGATGGAGCTACTAAAGGTAACTGAAACCTTCAGTAGTGCCATCAGGATGGAATTTGGTGTGGGCAAATGTGCAGTCATGCATGTAAAGAAAGGGGAGATTATGGAATCTGAGGGAATTCAACTCTCGGATTCCATACAGGTTAGATCCCTCAGCTCAACCGAAACCTACAAGTATTTGGGTATGTCGGAAGCGTTGGGCATTAACGGTACTGACATGAAGCAATCGCTGAGGGAGCGCTTCTTTGGCCGCCTGAAAAAGGTTTTAAACAGCCTTTTGTCGGGCGGAAATAAGGTGCGCGCCTTCAACGGTTGGGTCATGCCGGTATTAATGTACACTTTCGGCATACTCAAATGGACTCAAACCGAACTCGACGCCCTGGATAGAAGGGTCCGTACACTGCTGACCGCAAACCGGATGCATCACCCACGATCGTCGGTGATGAGACTGTATATCCTGCGGAAGTGTGGAGGTCGAGGCTTTTTAAATGCTAAGACTCTCCACAACCGCGAGATGTGCAGTCTTAGTGAATATTTTTCTCAAAGCCGATGTGGGTATGCACCGAGATGTGGTCGCAGTGGACAAGGGACTCACCCCGTTGTCCGTGGCTAAAGAGAACTGGCGCACACCTGTGATACTTACTACAGGCGCTTCTATCGGGCTCTTCATGGGTCCGATGTAGATTTCTCAGCGTCCGTGGCCTGGCTACGTTTCGGAGATCTCTTCGGGGAAACCGAAGGTTTTGTCTGTGCGATTATGGACGAAGTTATCTTGACGAATAACTACCGGAGGCATATTATGAAGAACGGGACGGTTGACATGTGTCGGGCATGCCACCGTCTGGATGAGTCCATCAGACATATTATCTCTGGTTGTTCTCGTCTGGCTAACGGCGAGTACTTGCACAGGCATAACCAAGTGGCCAGGATTATCCATCAGCAACTTGCTTTGAAATACAAACTTGTGGATTCTGAGGTACCGTATTACAAGTATGTGCCCGACCCAGTTCTCGAAAATGACCATGCCACGTTGTACTGGGATCGGTCTATCATCACTGATAGGACTATTGTTGCCAATAAGCCTGACGTAGTGGTGATAGATCGATTAGCGCGCCGCACAATGATAATCGATGTTACCATCCCACATGACGAGAACCTCGTGAAGGCTGAGAAAGAGAAGCAAATCAAGTATCTCGACTTGGCACACGAGGTTGTCGACATGTGGAATGTGGAATCGACTGTCATTGTGCCGATTGTCGTTACGGCCAATGGCCTGATGGCCAAAAGCTTCGACGACCATCTGTCGAAGTTGGCGTTACGCAGTTGGGTAAAGGGCCTGATACAGAAGGCAGTACTCCTCGATACGGCTCGTATTGTGAGGAGGTTCCTTTCTCTGGAACCCTAACCACCGGTAGCTTGGACTCTGCTCTCGACACCGGCGGACTACTGGGTACTTTTTTATATTTCTAAATGTTTTTATTTTAATTTTTAATGTTTTTTTAAAGAAATATTTTAAAATGTAAATTAGTATGTAAGGAAAACAAATAAAGAGAATAATAAAAAAATAATATTTATTTGCAGAAAACACGGTATTAAAAGATACACACACAAATTGAGTCCAAACATGTTTTGCTTAATATTAAAGCATGCAAAATTATAGTATCAACATTACAGTTTATGTTCAAGAAATTCTTTAACACTATAGAAACTATTTTCATTCAGGTAGTTATAAATTAAAATACAATTTAATTTAAAAAAGTCTGTAATTAAGACTACTAGTTAAATCAAAAGGAACTAGGATCGAGCGTACCACACGAAAATTTAATACAAAGAAGGCTAATTGGAGACAGTTTCGTTTGAAGCTGTCTCAAATTATTATGCTGGATAAAATTTTGACCGTAAAAGAACTCACAAATATTAACAATATAAATAAAATAGATCAAATAATAAACTCATACACACAAGCCATAACAGATACAATACCGTTAAAGAAGTCAAAAGAAATACTTACCCTGCCGTGGTGGTCCGAAGAACTCGCTGAGATGAAGAGGCTGGTCGCTACCAGGAAACGGCGTATCAGGAACGCAGCGCCGGTCCGCAGAGTGATGGTCGTCAGTCTGTACCTGGAAGAGAAGGAAAAATATGAGGAAGTTGCAAAGAAAGCTATAGAGGAAAGCTGGAAGGGTTTCTGCGGGAAACAGACTAGGGAGGGGGTTTGGGAAGGAATTTACAGAGTGATAGGCTAAAAGAGAGGAAGACCTGCCGCTACAGATAGGAGGGGAGACCCTGGACGCAGAGGGATCGGTGAGGCTGTTGGCCGAAACGTTCTACCCCGAAGACCGTGAGGAAGAAGACAGCATGGACCATCGCCAAACCAGAGAACTGGCAGCGATAGTAAACGAGTGGAGTCTTGATGAACGGCATGACCCACCGTTTACCCAAAGCGAGCTCGATAGGTCCATGACGTCTTTTAACCCAAAAAAGGCCCTGGGAGTCGACGGCTTCACAGCGGACATCTGCTCTCAGGCCATCAACTGTGATCCCACTTTCTTTCTGGCACTGATCAACAAATGCCTGGCGTACCACCACTTCCCGAAGGCCTGGAAGGAAGCGACGGTGGTTGTGCTGAGAAAGCCGGGCAAAGACTCGTACACCGTACCAAAGTCGTACAGGCCGATTGGGCTCTTGCCTGTACTAGGAAAGGTGTACGAGAAGATGCTGGTTGCCCGCCTCAAGCTTTACTTGCTTCCCAGGATCAGTACTCGCCAATACGGCTTTATGCCCCAAAAGAGCACAGAAGACTCCCTCTATACTCTCGTGCAGTACATTTGCACTAAACTGACACAAAAGAAAATTGTCACACTTGTGTCATTCTCATTAGATATACATAGAGGGAGCCTTCGACAGTGCGTGGTGGCCTGCCATCAAGGTACGATTGGCTGAGGAAAAGTGTTCTGTAAATTTGAGACGGGTGGTCAGCAGTTATCTCGGTGACAGGATGGTGAACGTGAGATACGCCGGGGTGGAGAGCAGAAGGTCGACGAGCAAAGGTTGTGTTCAGGGGTCACTTCTGAAAGAGCTGGAAGGCAGAGGCAACTACTGTCAGGCATTCGCCGACGATGTTGTCATGATATTCGACGGCGAAACGGCATTGGAAATCGAGGGACAGGCCAATGCCGCTCTCGAACATGTTCGAGCGTGGAGTGTCAAAAATAAGCTAAAATTCGCACCGCACAAAACTAATGCTATGGTACTAACGCGGAGACTAAAATACGACACGCCACGCTTGAGCATGGGAGGGATCGACATTGATCGACGTTGAATGTCCCAAGATGTAAAAATATTGGGCCTAACCATTGACTCTAAGCTGACTTTCAATAAACACGTAAGAAGGCGATAGCTATATACAAACACCTGACTAGAGCAGCTCGAGTTAGTTGGGGTCTGCACCCGGAAGTGGTTAGGACCATTTATACCGCAGAAGTGGAGCCGACAATACTTTACGCCGCAAGCGCATGGGCACCAGTCGCCAAAAAACTGGGGGTAATCAAGCAGCTGAATGTGGTGCAGAGAGGGTTCGCCCAGAAGCTGTGCAGAGCCTACCGCACAGTCTCCCTCAACTCGGCACTGGTGCTAGCTGGAGTACTCCCTCTTGAACTTCGGATAAGAGAAGTTGCTTCACTTTACGAAGCCAAGAGGGGCATGCCCCAGCCCATACTAAGAGACAGGGAGGTTGAGCGGATGGCTCCGGCTCTGGGAGCCCCTCACCCCGCGGAACAGACTAATCCGCAGTTCAGCAGCCTGATAGACGACGAACATTACAACGACCACAGAAATTTCGCTGTGCGCATTTTCACAGACGGCAGTAAGATTGAGGGCAGGGTCGGATTGGCGCTATCATTGTGGAATAGCGCCACCGAAACAAAGGCCCTCAAACTTACCTTGCCGTCTTACTGCACCGTCTATCAGGCCGAACTTTTGGCCCTGCAAAGAGCGGCTGCGGAGGTGCTCAAACACAGGGAAAGCACGTTCGGCATCTTCAGCGACTCTATGGCGGCTCTCCAGACCATCACCAACGTAAGTGCCCCCCATCCTCTGGCTGTGGAAACAAGGGACACTATAAGACGCTGCAAGCTCCCAGAACAAGAGTGTCTCCTTGTTTTGGATCAAAGCCCACGCAGGACTGGAGGGCAACGAGCCAGCTGACCAACTCGCGAACGAAGCCGCCCTAGGGTCGAAGAAGAGGCCGGACTACGATCTGTGCCCCGTTTCATTCGTCAAGCGGCAGATCCGCATGGGGTCGCTTGACGAGTGGAACGGTAGATATAAGTCCGGGGAAACAGCCTCCGGCACCAAACTGTTTTTCCCTGACGCGGTAGCGGCGTACAGTGTGGTTCGAAAAATGGAGCTCACAAGTGTGACCACCCAAATCCTCACAGGGCACGGTGGATTCTCTGCATACCTAAAACGCTTCAAGTGTAAAGAGAATTCATCGTGCGCCTGTGAGTCCGGCATCGATGAGACGGTCGTTCATGTTCTGCTCGAGTGCCCAATCACAGCTCAAGCGCGATATGAGGCGGAGCAGGAACTGGACACCAAATTAACAGCTGAAAACTTACCAATTTTGATGAGAGGTCGAAAGCGAAAAATGTTCATAGATTATTGTATAGAAATAGGAGAACTGCTGATTAATAGAAATAAGATAGTTTAAGCAAGTAGGATACTTAATTATATAATAATTATATAGGATAAGTACAGTCGAGGCGTCCATGTGGATTCTCCACTCCTGCCAAAACAATAAAAAAAAACGTGAGCTAACCTAACGTGACCTTTTTTTTTTTTCTCGGGGAAAGTTCTCATGGATGTGTCCTCTGTCAGAATCTTACTGATTAAAACCCGGTGTTCCATCTCCCACCTACGCCGGAGATCGCGGGAACGTACACGACTTCCGTAATCCCCGGCTGGTGCCGGCCTGCCTCTGCAAGCCAACTCGCGTCAGCGGGGGGAGTGAGGTGTTTGAGTCCCCCCGCTACGTCAAAGAGGGGCGCACGGGAACACCACGCGCCGCCACTTCGGGTCCGGATGAATGGGGGGCGACGGACGGCGACGACGAGATGAGAGCACGGCGCGGCTCCTCCCAATCGATCGCACGATCCCCACGTATAATTCCTGCAGGCGGTACTCGGGTCCCCCAGATTGGAAAGCAGTGTTCACTGCGACCCCGCCGCGCCCTACAACTTGGGCGCCAGCCGCAGGAAGTCGGGGCCGAAATCCCACCGGCTGTCGAGTACTTCATGGCGGACTCGACAGCGATACGGGCCCCTCCGACCACGATGTGCGAACCCTGCGGCGGCGTCCGCCGGGGGCCATCAAAGGCTATGGCCTCCAAGTTGTTGAGGGCCACCTCCAGGCCGAGGTGCCGTATGCGGCTCACCACCTGTAAGACCGCGGCCGTCGCCAGCAACGCTGCCTCCCTGTGCGAGCTAAATTAAATCGCCTCGGGAGACCGCAATTTTTTGTAACGTAGCGGTCCCCCGACACGATGACGCTTGGCCCAAAGAATCGTAGGTACAGGACCTATATTAAACTAAAAGGACCAAAACATTTTATTTTTTAGTTTTTAAAGTCTTTTTGTCTGGGTTTTTTAAATATTTAATTTAATTTTTATTTCATGCTTTTTAAACTTAATTTACCTAAAATGTACTTTAAGCTAAATAAAAATAATAGTTTATAAATTTGTTATATTGTGTAAAATGAATAAATTTGGTTAAAGTTGTGGTAAATTCATATTCACATATTGATTGTTTTTTTAAAACAAGTCTCTGTATATGTCAGAGGAACACATAGAAAGGCAGGAGTCGGTTTTAGCCGGCACTGCCCCGGACCGTCTCACACTGTGAGGCTGTTCGGGCGTCCATGAGGATTTCCCACTCCTGCCAAAACTAAACAAAATAAAAATCCCTCGCTCGATCCTTATCGGGTCGCTGTTCGTCTGGATCTGTCTTCGCTATGTTATGTTTTTATCATAGGTACGTATAGAAATAGGTAGGTATTCGTGGCCTAGTGGTATGGCCTTAACAAGTCTCATTTCCCATAGTTCGTAGCCGACTGGAGAACGGCGACGTCGGTAACGGGTAGGCCGCGCTTGCTCGTCGCCACTCGCACTCTCGCCACACACACGACATGGCGCTCCACGTTTCCCTGGGCCGCGCGTCGCGCGCGGGGCTAGGCGCAGCGCGCACGGCGACCTCGCGCGCGCATACCGCACCGTCGTGCCCGCCGCCGCCGGAGTGCCGCGCGCGCTCACCGGGCGGACGGCGCGGCTCGCGCGTGGTGTGCTGCTCGCCGGCGCAGGGCACGCCCCCGCCGTGTGCGCGAGCGCCTCCCTACTGCCCGCTCACCTGCCAGGACGCCGTCCACGAGGCAAGTAACACCCTCCTGATGATCTCTGACCACTTCCGATTTGCTGGAAAATAAATCTACATCGTGGCCAACTCGAAAATCAATGAGTTCATTTCAACTCCTTAAATATGGGTATCAAATGAAAGGGCTTGATGAGTATAATAATGTACACTATATTGAAAGGGAATGAGGAATATTAACGAACAAAATGAAAATAAAAAGGTTTGTATGTATGTATGTAAGTATGTTATGTATGTCTATACTGATACCTATTATTTGTCTGATCAATTCCCTAGATTGATGAGGAAAGTAGAGTGATGACTGGTACCTAGGACCTAACGAATGATTTTTTATTAAGCTTTTAGTACATCATAGGTAAATTCAGTTTAAAAAGCATGAAATAAAAATTAAATGAGAAATTTAAAAAACCCTCGACAAAAAAAAACTTTAAAAAGTAAAATGTTTTGATACTTTTAGGTTAATATAGGTACGATTTTTTGGGCCAAGCGTCATCGAGTCAGGGGACACGACTACATTACAAAAATTTGCGGTCTCCTGAGGCGATTTAATTTAAAATTTATATGGAGAATTTGAATTTAGAATCTCTTAAACATATTTTAACTAGTACGTATATGTATGTATGGCATGCACAGTACAAAGAGTAACAGAATAAACGTAAGATCTCAAACAACTTCCTTTATCCCTAGATACTTTTGAGGTGTTTCAGTAGTATTAAAATCCAACACTTGCAGAACTGTGGATCATCGAGCCAAGCATGTCTAGCCCATGTACACTCATCTGGTACGCAACCAAGTGGGTATAGCTGCGATCAAGACCCCGTCGCGCGGCGCCTGCAGCTAGCGCGGAGCGTGCGCCGAGCGCAATACGAGTGGGAGGTAGCGTGCCGCGCCGCGCTGGCCCCCGCGCTGCTCAGCTGCTGCGCGCCCTACACGCTGCGCGGCGAGCGAGAGTGCGCGCGCGCCACAGACGGTTGCACGTATGCCGTGGTGCGCAAGCCGTCCGCGCGTCTCGTGGCCGAGCGCTGCGGGCCGGGCCGCACGCCGCCACCACCGCGCTGCGTGGAGCTGGCGCCCGACGACGCGTGCCGCATCAAGAGTAACGAGCACCTCGACCCGTGTGCGCACCGCCCGCGCGTCATCGTCGAGATCGACCGTAGCTGTAGCGCGCCGACATGCACGCTTGACTGTGGCGTGGGAACCTGCACGCCAGGCGGCAACGCTGGCACCTACCAGCCTGGTGGTAACGCTGTGACCTGCACGCCCGGCGGCAACGCTGGGACCTGCACTCCTGGTGGCCGCGCTGGCACCTGCACGCCTGGCAGCAACGTTGGGACCTGCACGCCTGGCGGCAACGCTGTGACCTGCACGCCTGGTGGCAACGCTGTGACCTGCACGCCTGGTGGCAACGCTATGACCTGTTCTCCTGGCGGCAACGCTGGGACATGCACGCCTGGCGGCAACGCTGTGACCTGCACTCCTGGCAGCAACGTTGGGACCTACACGCCTGGCGGCAACGCTGGGACCTGCACTCCTGGTGGCTGCGCTGGCACCTACACGTCTGGCGGCAACGTTGGGACTTGCACGCCTGGCGGTAACTCTGGGATGCAAGTTTGGGGCCCACCATCGATCTGCGCGCCTGGCGGCGGCGTTTTGGGCTGCGCATCATTTCAGGCTGTGCGGTTGCACTGTCGCCAACCTTCCATTGTTGAGCTACTTCGTGCACGCCCCCTAACTTGTACGAGCAACAGATACACCCACACATCTGTGGCGCTCTTGAAAGGTGGAAAGTCTGTGAAACCTACATCTGGAGGTTTACAAGGTATACTTCGCTCGAAAGAACAACTAAAGGAGGCTGGTCTCGGGCGCGTCGTGACCGATGTGGGAACGGAGCCCGTGCGCCCGAGCAAGCTACCGGGCGGGCGGCTGGACCTGTGCGTGCCGCCCGGGGCACAGCACGTGACAGTGTGCGTGTCGCTGACGGGCCTTGCGCCGGACTCTACAGACGCCACGTCCGTTATGCGAAATTCAAGCTTGCCGACTAAGGAAATCCAGAAAAAATGGCCAAGTTCGGAAGACCTAAAAACCGGTGGGCAGTCCGCAGGCGGCAGGTGCTTCGGGCTGTGCTCGCCGTGCGGCCCTCACGCGCCACCGCGCTGCAGTCCGGGCCCGGGCCGACGCGCAGCATGTCCGACTGAATCGAAGATTGAAACTAAACGATGTTCCTCAACTGCCACTTTTCTAGCTAACACTGTTATCTGAACTTGCCATAGTCATGTGTGTGAGTGATTGTTAATAAATATGTGAATAAAACTTTCTACTATTCATAATAGACCAACAGACGAACGAATGGACGGGTATTTGACGGTTTCTGCGGAGCATTATGGCGAGTTTACACAGTGCATGCTGATACTGGCGAGCTACTGCCGAACGCGTCTGAACGATGCAAGTAATGTCCGAGATTATGCCATATGTAAGTTAGTGTCAGGCGAGCAGACTAGTGAAAACAAAAAATTTGAAATAACTCGTATGCGAGCTACTCTTCAACTCGCACGTGGCAGTAACTCGTAACGTACGTTACTCGGTACGTCCAAACGATACAAGTTACTGTACTGCAGCTACTCGGCAAGCTGAATCGCACGAGTTCCTGCTATGTCCGTGTTGGATAGTGCCTGGCATCCGATTCAACATTTTTACTGTTCCGGACCTCAAAAAGATACCGGATCACTTCGATGACCGTCTTTCTGTCTGTGACGATCCTTTTTCACAGGATTTCGCGGAGGTATCATGTTGAAAATAATATCAAATAGATATGTTTGTTAATAGTTCCTTGGAGCCCTAAACATATCAAACCTTTAAGTGAATGCAATAAAAAATACGGCTAGGTACTAAGCATCATTTTCAATTAAATTTCAAGAAACTCAAAACCTATAGGACCTACTTCCCGTTGATATAGAATCATGAATTTGGCATGAAACAAGGTCTTTTTTTTAAGTAGGTAATGTTCAGTTGATCTGGCTAAAACTTTGCTCAATTATAGTATCAATTATCTACATATTGTATACAAGGTGGAGACGATACGACAATAAATCAATGGCAATACTAGTTAGTTCATACGAATGTTTTTTTTATCACAGATTTGATGTCACTAAAGAGTGCTAATACACCAATCGATCGATGGTAGAATGAATTTGTCGACATCGATCGATCGTCCGGTATCCCTCGATTAGCCAAAGCAACTACACCAATCGATCATCGTCGATAAATGTCGATCGACGATCGATCGATTGGTGTGGTCACACTCTATCTGTAACTGACTGCTTGGAATATTTTGCTCGCAATTGGGAAGTTTACTTTTAATTTCGATGATAGGATTATAATAATTTCAAAATATACCTACGAACCAGTATTGCCAGTATTTTCATTTATTGTTATATCGATTTCTTCATATCAATACAGGGTTATTTTCAACCTACTTCCAAAAGAAGGAGGTTGTCAATTCGACTGTATGTTTGTTATGCGATTAGTCCGTCAATTATGAATGGATTTTGATGACTCCTTTTTTATTCGAAAGCCTATACTCCTGAGGTGGACCCATTGGCACCAAGTCAGAATCTGATGAAAGAATCCTAGGGAAATCGAGGGCAACCCTCAAATTTTAAAGGCACCTACAATGTTTTTCATATACTTTCTAACGCAATTCAGATGCCTGGTAATCAACCTCTCATCTTGGTGAGCTAATGATGGAAGGTATAAGTTAGGATCTGATGCTGGGGTCCCAGGACATATGTTTGATTAGCGATATGTTCTCCAATTGTCAACTGATTTGGATGATTATTTTTTATTTGGAAGAGTATTTTTTCGAACTGGCTTCATTTCAATTTGGTGAAGATCTGATGAAGGATTTCAGAGGTAGGCAACGAAACTCTTCAATAAATGATAGCAAATCTCTAGGGATTGCTGAAATTGCATGTCTGGATTACACCAGTTCATAACATAACATCACGCCGGTACGCTGTGATGGGGTACGCAGATGCAAACAAGTCAACCTGAATAAACATGTTTTAGGGGATATCTATTCGGGCATAACTTTATTGTTCATTAACCGATCTTGATGATTTTTTTTTTGTATTGGGTTAAGTTATAGAGGTATGCGGTAGGTACGGAGAATAAAGTCCCGCACACCTCCACTGAAAATGAGAGGATCCTCCGAACCAGACGGTTGTTGTGTCTGGTCG
The DNA here is from genome assembly GCA_905163435.1 of Mamestra brassicae. NCBI lineage: Eukaryota > Metazoa > Arthropoda > Insecta > Lepidoptera > Noctuidae > Mamestra > Mamestra brassicae. Next base: position 20,705,481 of record LR990993.1, on the reverse strand, counting down.
GCAACGGCCCGATAGTTGATATTCGGACTGTTGTATATGTTCAAATCGCACGGAGAACTTAGCTTGCGCGATGCAAGATTTCGTTGTTAGTTCGTCGTATATGGCGCTGCGGTTCTTTTTGTTGCCGTACGAATTTTGCTTCTTTGTTTTTCATGTGGCGGCATTGATGCCGCTACAAAGTTATAGCAATATTGTTTCATTTGCTGTACTGTGAACTTCACAGATATACCAGTGACCTCCTCACCTTAAAATTAGTAAAAACTATGAACTGGTCTGGACTTGGACTACGAAAGCACACAAACTCCTTAACGGTAAATACACTTCTCATCAAAAAAATCGAAACACCTCGCAGTTTATGATTTGATAAGGATTATCAGAAAAATGTGTATATTTAGGAATAAATGTAAAATGTCATTTAATAGTGAGTAGTATGAGGTTTTTAAATCCTAATGTTAATGTTCTAAATTCAAATTAAGTCTTCATAGGTTTCGTATTTTGTATAATGAGTAATTTTTACCCTGTATGGAATATGAAGGAAATGGGTAAAACAACACGCGTAAATGAAAAAAAATGTAAGAAACGTTTATTTAATAACTTGTATTCCCTCCGCGAGCTCTTATTACTGCTTCCATACGGTTCTTCATCGATCGGATGAGAGTCACGATCACATGTTGTGGTATATTATCCCATTCCTCTTGGATTGCATTTTGCAGCTGGCTAAGTGTTTCTGGGGCTGGATCTCTTGCTCGAATTCGTCTCTTTAATTCATCCCATAGATGGTCAATGGGATTCATTTCCGGGCTTCTTGCTGGCCATACCATAATGGAGATACCGACTTCGGTAAGATAATCTCGTACGACGCCCGCGGTGTGAGCTCTAGCATTGTCGTGCATGAATATGAAGTCGTTGCCAATAAAATGTGCATAGGGCATCACATGAGGTTCAAGACACTGTTCGATGTACCGATGAGAGTTTAGTGCAGGCAGCCGTGGCCCAGATACAAAGGCAAGTTCTGTCTTACCGTCGGCGCTGATTCCTCCCCAAACCGTCCACGAACCGCCACCATAGCTGACCTTTTCTTCAATGCAGCATTGTGCAAAGCGTTCTCCATCTCTTCTGTAGACCTTGTTCCTTCCGTCGTTACCATACAGCATAATTTTACACTCATCAGAAAACAGTACTTTGCTCCACTGAAGGTATGACCAAGTTAGGTGCTCGCGTGCAAAGTTAAGGCGCGCTCTTCGATGGTCTGCAGTTAATTTCGGCCCATTCGCTGGCTTATGCGGTGCCAATCCGCGTTCCTTCAACCTTCTTCTTATTGTAGAGTCACTTACAGCTACTCTTCGTACAACGCGAAGCTGCTGCTGCAGTTGAAAAGCGTTAAGGCGTCGATTTCGTAAAGAGGTTGTTACAATAAATCGATCATCTCGCTCAGAAGTGACCCGATTCCTGCCAGATCCTGAACGGCGCGTGAACGAACCAGTCTCCCGATAGCGTTTGTAGACTCTATGAACAGATGATAAGCTTAGATGCAATCTTGCAGCCACAACACGCTGACTAAGTCCAGAATCCAGCAATGCCACCACTTGGGCGGCTTCTGCGGGCGAAGTATCCATATGTTTTAGAAAAAAAAGTTTTTTCAGACGTCCCAAAGTCACAGTAAATGAAATAAGAAACAAAAAGTTTAAAGACAAGCGCTAATTTTAGTTTTTAAACGAGAAACGTACTCCAACCCTAAATACACATTTGTCTCAAAACAGTGATTAATTTCATTTATAGGATAAACAAATGAAATTCTAATTTCGAATTTTGATTTTTTTCTTCTTACTGTAATGACCAAACTGCCAGCTACACAATAATGTTTTTTTTTTCATGGAATTAATTCTCTTTTGTAAAAAATTAGGACAAAAACAATAAAAACGAAAGTGTTTCGATTTTTTGATGAGAAGTGTAGTACAACCACTCATTATGGGAATAATGTCACTTAGTTGTGGGGTATCACCACTAAAAAGTGGTAAATAAAAAACTTTTTACAAAAAAATGTTATTTTATACTTTTTAGTGTTTTTTATTTGGAAGTCGGTTTTTGTTTGTAATTTTTTTTTTATTGTTGAATAATTGTAATTAAAAAGCTTATTAATGTCAATTATTCCACCGTCTCTCATAAATACCTACTTGGTAATCACGAATCGATGAGGGCTTGCGGAATATTGTAGGCAACTTTGGTCTCGGCCAAAGGAATACTCGAGGGTAACAACAAAATTTCACCATTATGAATGCACTATTCCAGCAGCACCCCAGACGGCTCTACATCGGACGACCCGGGGTGGGAAACTACCTGGTGAGCAATAAGCTAATGTTTTTAACAGCGTAAGGATTGAGGGACCGCGTTTCTAGTAAGTATTGTAACATTTGAAGTGTGTTGAATTTCATTTTTTATTTTTTGATTTTACAAATTTTGTGATGTCTATATACTAAATGGCGACGACAGTTTTTTTTTAAACATAGCCTGTTTGCCAGAACGCAGTGACTCTTAATCCATACCATGTAGGTACCTATATAATGAGTGTTTAATGTAATTAGACATTGCCTTTTCCGCTGCAGTCTCTTCCCTTTGGCGGCGGTTCGGATCGGACGTGTTTATAGTTGTGCGACTGTTACTTACATTTAATTATTTCTTTCTACCGAGCGACTCCACTCTTTATTCGGGCCCTCCACCTGTGTGAACTTGGCACCCGACATTTTATATATTTTTTTCTTTTTTCGGTTTTTTTGATAGATTTCAATAAGTAGTGAAGCTAAGTTTGTAAGTACTTAGTAGTGCCAAAAAAAAAAAAAATTAAAAAAAAAAACATCCCCCGACATTGCAAAAAAAAACTTTTTCCAGCTGTTTCATATAGAAAAACGTTAGAAGTGGATTGTAGTGCAATTTTTTTCGTTTGAAGTTAAACATAAAAAAGAAAAAAAAAATTGACGGCAAGAAATATAAAAAGTTTTTAAAAATATTTTCGACTAAATTACTTCTGTTCGGAGGACTACACGAGCACAACAAACGCTGAAAGTGACAGAGAAATGTTCAAAGAGGTTTGTAGTGGACATATTTTCGTTTGTAGTAGAACAGAAATTGATCAGAAAAGATCATATTTTTATTTTTTATTTTTTTTGCTATTTCCCTACTACAGAACAACTTCTGGTGTGAGGACTATATGATTACTACAAACGCTGAAAATGACAGAGAAACGTTCAGAGGTTTGTAGTGGACATATTTTCGTTTGTAGTAGAACAGAAATTGATCAGAAGCGATCAAATTAAATTGAACTTTTTTGAAACTATTAGCGACGGAATTACTTTTGTTGTGAGGACTATATGATTACTACATACGCTGGAAATGACAGATAAACGTTCGCAGAGGTTTGTAGTGGACAAGTTGTCGTTTGTAGTAGAACAGAAATTGATCAGAAGCGATCAAATTAAAAAAAAAATATTTAAGCTATTTACGACAGAATTACTTCCGGTGTGAGGACTATATTATTATTACAAACGCTGAAAATTACAGAAAAACGTTCACAGAAGTTTGTAGCGGCTTTGACCAAACTGGAATAAATTTTACTCTGGGTATAAATCGCTACTTAAGCGAGAGTAAACCAATTTCACTTTTATCCAACTACAATCCGAGGAATAGCGAGTCTTTTCGGGAATACTCACTCAAAGTCAAAGTCAAAGTCAAAGCATTTATTTCAAATAAACCATTATCAGGTACTTTTGAATTGTCAAAGTCAGTCCGTCAAAAACATGAAGCTATTTGCACGTTCGCAAGCGTAGATCTCTATGGAGAAGAACGTGCAAGAAAATCCACGGACACTCTTTTAAATCATTTTATGTTTACAAAAATCCTGGTTACATAAACCTTGTTGCTATGTGCTTAATATATGAGAACAATGTAAAGAAAGAAAAAAACGATTTATAGTATGAAATATTAAAATGAGGCAATGGCAACCAAGGGATGACCAGTCTCCACTGACGGCGCCCGTTTTCGAACATGACGCGTGCATCAGTACCATTCAGCTCAACCATTTTGAAGGGAACTTAATGATCCGATACACGCGCCACCATCAGCGAGACATTGGAGTGAGCATGACACACCCTCAACTGCCCCTGCTATTTCATGTCAAACAAGGAAACTATCTATTAACATAATGGTCCAGGGTTCTCACATTTATAGAACTTGAAATAAAAAATGCTTCTAAATTATATAAAACTATGAATATCAATCTGAAAAGACAGAAAAAGAAAAGTTTATTCCAAACATAATATAAGATTATGCGGAATAGTATTATTATTAGACATAAAAGAGGGTGAGCATCTCTTCCAAAATAAATATAAAACCTAACTAGTGGAACCAAGCGGCTGAGGCTGTGGAGCAGGACCGGCATTTAGCCAAGCATTTTTATCAAGGATATAATCTTCCAGTTTATAATATGCCTGTCTACATAGAGTGCGTTTTATGCATGTTTTAAATTTTTTCTCATTCAGTTCGAGAATCTCACGTGGTATTTTAACTTAATACAATATCCCATAAAAGAAGTGTGTACTTTAGCCAATCTGAATCGGGGTTGATCTAATTTATTCCTATTTCTAGTATTAAAATTATGCCTATCACTAATCTTATTAAAAAGATGAATATTTTTCCGAACATACATAATGTTTTCGTATATGTATTGACAAGGTACCGTCATGATGTTAATATCCTTAAACAGTTCCCTTAGGGAATAGCGCCGACCAAGATGGTATATGGCTCTGATGGCTCAATAAATATAGACTCGATGTCTGCAGCTCGTCCCCATAATAAGATACCGTAAGACATTTTACTATGAAAGTAACTAAAATAAACCAGCCTCGCGGTATCTAGGTATATCAGTAAATTGACGGATTTTTCTGGCAGCATATGCTGCTGAACTTAGCCGTCCTGCAAGAGATGTTAAATGAGGACCCCATTGTAGCTTTGAGTCAAGCGTGATCCCTCGGAAAACCGTGTATTCGACGAATTCATGTTTCTCTTTGTCCAATACTATGTCGCAAGTATTACTTTTGACATTCGGTAAAGCAACTCTGATGCACTTAGTTTTTTTCCCATTTAATACTAAATTATTCGCAGTGAACCAATTTTGGACCTGCTGTAGCGCATTATTTACGTCGTCAAGACTTGTAGAACGTCTATCTATCTTAAAAATTAAGGACGTATCGTCAGCAAATAACACCATCTTTGGTTGATTTTTTTTTTTTTCACTATACCACCGATATGCATGGAATACGGAAATATTCCAAAAAATGGCGTCCTATTGTTTTATGCAGCTGTCATTTCAACTCAACAGTCAACACAAGGAATTTTTTGCTTCAAATAAGGGGTCATCCATAAATTACGTCACGCGAATTTCATGATTTTTTGACACACAAAAAACATAAGTGTCGCTTTCTTTCTCGTCATTTTTATTTGCAATTCTTTGATTATAGTTTCCACTTCACCTTCAACACCGTCACTACTTTTTAAACTTTTCCATAAGTTGTTAACTTCTTCTTGTACAATTTGTTTTTTTTTTATCAGCATAAGCTGCATTGTATGTTTCATATAGTTTACGGTAAAGATTACCTAAATCACTTATTTTGTTCATTTTAAACTTGTTTCTTAAGTCAAAAATCACAAAATAGTAGAACTAAGAACAACATGGAGTATTGCAGCCACCTTTGGGATGGCTCAGCTAAATACCAACTTGCCGCGCTTGACTCGGTGGAACGCAGAGCTAAAAGGCTCATTGGCGACGTAAAACTGGTGGATGCCAAGCTTCACAGCTTGGCTCATCGCCGCAAGGTTGCCTACTTGTCGGTCTTCTACAGATTGTAAACCGAAGGGAGTGTCCAGGAACTCCACGACCTCATCCCACCGGCCCCCTTCTGCCATCGGATATCTAGATGCACTGCAAGTTACCATCCCTACCTTGTTGCTATTCCACCAATTCGCACTAAACGTTTCCAAACACCTTTTACAATGCGCACAGCAAAGGAGTGGAACTCTCTGCCTGCGTCTGTGTTTCCGAAGGCATACAACCTTAATCTCTTCAAAATTATAGTGAACAGGCTTCTTCTGGGTAAGCTCGCTCCATCGTCGACTTTGTCTCTGTCATCTATGACCTAGACTAGAGTCAAGAGCAAACCCATATTAACCTTTTGAACGCCACTGTCACGTATAGGTGACAAGCAAGCGCGTGCCCTGTACGCCAAACGTCACAAATACGTGACAAAAAGTACGGTAAATTTGTGGCTTGGCGTCGGGGGCACGTCGATGCGTTTATGCTCTGGCGTTCAAAAGGTTAAATAAAAAGAAACGAAATGAATACATGAAAAAGGCGCAATGCGATTGGCGGCATTTACCAAAGGGTGCCCAGGCGGTCGGCGCGTAACACTAGTAGAGCGAGTGGTCGACAAAACAATTGGTATCTTTTATTTACACAGATATAGTTGTATATGTTTTTGAGGTTTTCGCAAAGTACCTAATAGTTTAAAGTTCGTGTTTTAACACTTAAATTAAAATAGATTTTGAAATGTGACATCACGAAATTTAGGACCCCTCCCACCCCCTTGTCACACTTCGTCGTACCTCTCCCTCCCCCTTAACGTGTGACGTAATTTATGGATGGCCCCTAAATAAAATGCAACGTCTAACTAAACGATTTGATTCAAGTTAGTGATAGTGATGAGGAAGTTATGCCTAGACTTCCAAGGTGGCTTAAAGAGAGAAAAGATTTATTTGGACACTATGATGATCGTGATTTGACGAAACAACTTTATTGCCATGGACACTATTGACAGCTACTTTACCACGCTATAATACGACAAATGAGAGTTGACATGAGTTCCGCTTCTGCACCGTCCCGTTTGTGGGACAACGTTATTTAGCCGGGTATTACATTCGTTCTCATAAAGGTTCACATTCACTCTGTTAATCGCGCATAGCTATTTCAAGTAGAGCTATACCTACGTTAGATTGCATGGAAAAACGACTGTTGATTTACTCGAGAATAAAATTGTGGAATTGATTATTCCTGGTATAGTTACTTACACGTGTATAAATTCGGGTTTGGTCGAATTCGCCCTAAGACACATAAAATATTATAATTGTGGGGGATAGATCAATATTAACTTAGTACCTAATCAAGAACTCCGAAACATCTCAACAACGCAGTAACAGATTATATTATTTAAATATGTTAGCGGCACATGGCCTTTTACCAGGGCACTGTTTACCTACCAGAGAACAAAGTTGTTTGGATCATGTACCTACTTATTAAAATTGACAAAGCTTTGAGCTCGGAATTTTTGGGTGTTATTAATACCTCAATCACAGACCACGCCATGGTACTAACAAACATAACCCGATCACTAACAATTAAAAAGTCCGCCAAAACCAAAACTGTAATTGATTTTGATAGTGCCTACACTTACTTGATAGGTACCTACTGACATGTTATATTTTAATACGTGAAATGACCCTGAGATCATAGCTTATAAATTTATTGATTTAATAAATACTTCACTATTATCCAATACTACAGCTAAGTCAGTCCCAAATGGCAAGCGTGTTACCAAACCTTGGATGACTGCTGGTGTTTCCGTAATAAAAACTGCAAGTGCAAACATCACACCCCACCCTCTTGATTCTCTTAACCATATTGATCATTGTTTTGTTACAATTGGTAAACATTGGCGGAAGAGATCATGAAAAAATCTAACCTCTCTAATCCTAGCTCCTCCTACCTAAGGAGTGAACAGCATACTACATCATTCGTTTTGCTTGATACTGACCCGCAGGAAGTAGATGGCATACTCATGGGTCTCGATTCTGGCAGGTCACCTGGCTGGGACGGTATACCTATGAAATTTCTGAAAATGTCTAGGGACTTTATGGTCCCTCTAATAAGCCAACTAGCTAACCTGTGCTTTAAAACCGGTATATTTCCAGAGCCGTTTAAGCGATCTCTGGTTACACCGGTGCATAAGGGGGGGGGGGGGGGGCCGGAACGATGTCATTAACTATCGACCAATATCATGCATCGCAAAAATTTTAGAAAAAATATTTAATAACAGACTAATTAATAAACATAACATTCTATCTTCCTCGCAAACTGGCGATATACTCGATAATGTAGATAAAGGTCTAAAATGTCTTACAGTTTTCTTAGACCTAAAAAAGGCATTTGACACCGTTTCTGTCTCCATCCTTCTGCACAGACTTGAAACAATCGGCATAAGAGGTACGGCTCTTTCTCTTTTTGTTAGTTACCTATCTAACCGAAAACAGCAGGTTAGGGTTGGAAAACTCACTAATGAGGAAAATACTATGTTTTGGAGTACCTCAAGGAAGTGTGCTCGCCCCGACGCTGTTCCTGATTTATATAAATGAGTTGTGTAATATTGGGAACAGTGGCGGACGAGTTTTTTCATACGCATGGATCGAATGGGAATTCGACCCATCTAAGCTCGATAAAAGGCGTAAAGACATTGTGGCCCATTCTCCTCTGGTCCGTACGGTATTTGCCAGGCGTCAGTATAACACTCAATCTACCTATATTTATAATAAACTAATCCACATATTGAACATTTACCCCATGTTGCGCTATAATTGCAAAAAAACTATCGGAATGGTTAAAATCACAAACATACGATGAAATTGAAGTATTATTAGCCAGAATATGCTAACGTAGAACCTGCACCAATCTTAACATATATATCATCCGATTAATCATTAACACACACATGTACTCACGCACTTACACCGCACACATCCACCTCCTACACACATACGCACACACACTCCACACACGCTCACAAACACTACGCATACCTGATGGAATTGTTGAAATCATCCTGGAAACTAAATTTGTTTATTTTGTCTTTACTTTTCTGTTCTTTTCCTTTACATTATGTCTCAACATTGTTAAACCATAACCTATGGGGAGTTGCGAGAGGTAACCACATCACAAGTATCCTTATAACTTACCGGGGCTGCCTCAATTTTGTGCTGTAGAACAATTGTATGTACTGTAAACAATAAAAACTTTTTTTTTTTTAACATTTTTATTTTACAGTCGCTAGAACATGGAAATGATAATTTTAAACACGTGATTATATAAATACTCGCTGTTGTCGTGACTGATACGAGGATGAGCGTCGCTCGTGAACTGCTCGCCGCTGTTGCAGAGTGCAGCCCACGCTAGGCGGCGGCGTCGCGCGGGTCCCACTGCGGCGTCGCGCGGCTGTGCCACACCTGCAACACGCTTCCGTCAGCGAGCAACCACCGTGTGTGTGTGTGTGTGTGTGTGTGTGCGACACTCACGTACAGCTCGGCGCCGGCCAGCACCAGTAGCTCGGGCGGCGCGGCACGCGGCAGCACGCAGCACACAGCGGCGGCGCCGTGCCGCAGCGCCGCCTCCCCGCGCGCGCACGTCACTGCCGCCAGCCACCACACCAGCGCCGAGTAGCCACCCGCCGGCCTGCACACACACGTCCCTCACGTCACACGCGACTCACACGCGCGCCGGCCCACACCCACACGTGCACTCACCACGCCACGAGCGCGCCGGCGGCGGCGGGCTGCACGTAGTGCACGCCGCCCGCGGGCGCCCCGCCCGGCGCGCTCACCCGCGCCAGCACCCGCAGCGCGCTCACCGACACGCACGCCGCGCTGCCGTCGCTGCACACGGCCCACATGCAGCGCCCACTGCGAAACAACACGCGTGGTAACGAGCACTGCGGCAGAACGCGCACTGCACCGCGCACACTACACTCACCACTCGTGTAGCGTCAGGCCGACCAGTGTCGCGGCCAGGCGGGCGGAGTGCGTCGGCGCCGAGCAGCCGGCGCGCACGGCGGCCTCGTCGGGCTCCGGCGCGTCCGGCTCGGGCGCAGCGCGGCGCTCGCGCTGGCGCCGCACGCGCTCCGCCAGCCCGCCGGCCGCGCGCGCGTGCAGCGCCGGCGGCCGCGGCGCCGCCACGCGCCAGGACCTCAGCGCGCAGCCCGCGCCCGCCACCAGTACGCGCTCGCCGCCCGGGCCGCCCGGCTGGATGGCGCGCAGGTAGTCGTGGGGCGGCTCTCGCGGCACCTCAGCGACCAGCGCGTGCCTGCGGGGATGGGACGGGTGAGCGGCCGGTCTGATGACGCACTCGTCTACGGCTGCCGGAAGCTCTCCTCACGTCAAGTGGGCGCCGTCCTCGTTGTAAATTCTCAACAGTGGCGATGTCACCCCTGCATATTCTGATTCCGTTTCCTGCAGGCGGGGGATTTTCATGATTTACAATTAAGAACATTTTCACTCGAATGGTAGGAAATTCGAAAGCTACCTGCGTGGCAGCATTGAGCCACACGGTGGTGCAATACAGGCCGGCACCGAGGCGGCGAAGCTCGAACGAAAGGAACGCCTCACCGGCCGCATCGGCCCAGCAGCCCGCGGCCCCCGCACTGCACCGCACTCGGCTCGCCACCGGCCCGCAGCGCCCGTCCTCTGCGATGTAATAGATACATTCACGGACCAGAACGAAACAGGAAAATGAGTGAAACGTTCTCCTCAGACCTTCAACACGCAGCACGAGTAGCTCCCAGTCGGCGGCGAGCGCGAGCGGGCCGGCCAGCAGCAGGCGCGCGCGGCCCGCCCAGTGCGCGCGCGCCACCGCGCTCCAGCCGCGCGCGCGCAGGCTGGCGCGCCCCACCTCGCGCCACGCGCCGGCGCGCCGCCACACGGCCACGCTGGCGTCGGCGCCGCCCAGCGCCAGCAGGTCGCCGGCCGGCGCCAGCGCGGCGTGCAGCAGCGTGTCGGGCGCGCTGTGGGTGGCGACCAGGCGCCAGCCCGCGCGGCTCCACACGTACTCCTGGCGCCACGCCACGTGCGAGCCGTCTACAACCGAGGAGTTTACATTACAGTTCACTCGATATAAGTTATTGAACCATTTATTGGCAGAAATATAATAAATGCACGTGAAAAACACTTAAGTAAGTAGGTAGGTACTTGCCTACTAACTCGCATTGCAATCGCGAAAAAATACTTTATTACAAAGAAATACAACCGACTTCGATACGACAACGCTTCTGGGTACTGGGACTAAGGTCAGCGATCAAGGCAGTTCAGCATCAATGCCAGTGGTGCAAGACAAGGAAGGCAAGACCGCAAGAACTGCCGACGGGCAACTTACCTGCTGAAAGGCTGACGCACGGAAGCCCTTCCTTTACGTGCACTGGCGTAGACTACTTCGGCCCTATGACGATCACCGTAGCCAGGCGGCACGAGAAGAGATGGGGAGCTCTATTCATATGCCTCACAACCAGGGCTGTGCATATTGAGCTGACTCCTTCACTCTCCACAGACAGCATGATTATGGCGCTACGACGATTCGCCGCGAGAAGAGGGATGCCGAAGAAAATCTACAGCGACAACGGGACCAACTTCGTCGGCGCAACAAAGAACTGAAAGAAGCGCTCGACACCTTGAAGCAAGAAGACCTCACCTCAGAAGCAGAGAAGATCGGCGTGCAGTGGAAGTTCATCCCTCCTGGTGCGCCAAACATGGGCAGCGCATGGGAGCGTTTGGTGCGTTCAATTAAAACCGCACTAGACGCCACACTCAACGAAAGGCACCCACGTGAGGAGGTTCTCCACACTCTCCTCCTAGAGGCCGAGCACATAGTCAGCTCTCGACCTCTCACACACCTCTCCGAGAACCTCGAAGAAGAAGCACTAACTCCGAACCACTTCCTCATCGGGATATCCTGCGGCGCTGCGAGAATCGGCAACTTCGACGACAACGAGCTCGAGGGCAGACCCACCTGGAAGGCTACGCAGCGACTTGCCGACCACTTCTGGCAACGTTGGCTGCGAGAATATCTGCCCACCCTGCTGCCGAGGAAGACGAAGGGAAGGACCAGCGCCACAAACCTGCAGGTTGGAGACATCGTGCTGATCGTCGACCACAGCCTACCGAGATGCACCTGGCCACGCGGAAGAGTCCTGCAAGTGTATCCTGGACCAGATGGGCGGACAAGGATCGTCGACGTCGAGACGCGAGGAGGAGCGCTGCGGAGACCCAGTTCGAGAGTGGTGCTGCTGGTGCCGGGAGTATCGCCGAGCCAGGAGGATGGTGCGACGCACGAGGGGGAGAATGTCGGCGACAAGACCCCATCCGCGCTCCTAGGTGCAAGTAGTGGTAGGGACGAACTAGCCACAAACCAATAGGGAACCGTGTTCCTTGTAAATATTCGCAAGGTCTAATTAGAATCTTGTTGGATTAGGTTTTTATTATTTTCTAATTAGTGTAGTAAGGTAAATTTGTATGTAAGTAGTCTTATTAGAGTCCGATAAGTTAGTTTTTTAACAATTTGATATTTGAATAACTTTTTGTATTGTAAATAATTACGTAACTTGAAAATGTGCTTTTTTGTTTATGAAGATATTGTTTTGTAATTACTGTCAAATGAAAGGTCTTAATGTAAAAACACTTTTACAAAAAGAATCAAGTCAATCGGATAAGTAGTTTAGGAAATATAAGGCAAAATGTATAGTGAAAATTTGTTACCTTAGCAATTATTCTAGTTTTTGTTCTAGAAACTTTTATGTTGTAAGGTTTATGACTTTAATTATGGTTTTATTTTATAGAGTAAGGTTTAAGAAATCTAACCATATATAAATTATAAGGATTTGTTGGAAATTTTAATAAAATAAAAGCTCCAAGGGTTTCGGCTCATATTAAAATTAAACGCTAAAAAGGGTCAAAATCGCGCGGTCGTCTATAAGGTAACGTCGGCCAGTATAAAAGGCGGGTTGATTTCCGGGTCGACAGGCAGTCGCAACACAGCCACCGAAGAGGCAAGATAAGGAAGAAAAAAGCCGAAACCTGCGGAACAAGAAGAAACCCAGGAAGCTTGTTTTTATTTGTCTCCTCCCGGCTGCCCGTCTCTCTCCCGAGGTCCCAGTAGGAAGTACTCTGTACTCGCTTACGCATTCAGGAGTGCGTGGGACGTGCGTCACCAGCACGAGTAAGGAACGTACGTCAACAAAGTGGGAGATTGTCCCAGGACGACAGTGCGGGCATTGGACGTGTCCCTGCCGTCCGCAACAATTGTCTAACCACTGTATAGTATTGATCAGTGTTTTATTAATGTCATATTACAGGGTATAGTTATAGTACTGTCGTCAGCGAAAAGTGTTACAGGATGGTCTATTGACTTTGGAAAGTCATTTATGTAAAGTGTAAAAAGTGGAGGTCCTAAAACACTTCCTTGCGGAACTCCATAGGTAACGGTTCGTTCCTCCGATAGAATGTTTTCTTCATGTTTGGTTTTAGTGTTTAGTCTACTTATTTCGGTTATTTGTTTTCTGTCGTGCAAATAATATGATTTAATAAGTTCAAGAACATTCCCTCTAACTCCGTAGGCATCAAGTTTTTTTAACAAAATATCATGTTGGACATAATCAAATGCCTGAGGCATGTCACAAAATATAGCACAGACTGGAGTATTTTTATCCATATTTGACATAACCGAGTGCAAAAAGTCATACACTGCCATATTTATGGTTTTCGTTTTTCTAAATCCTTTTTGTTCGTTACAGAGTATATTGTTCACTTCTAAATAAAAACTAAGTTGAGTATAAATATAGTATTCAATTACTTTAGAGAACATCGGTATTAATGCAATTGGCCTGTAACATTCCATTAGTTCCCTATCTTGTTTTTTAAACAATGGCTTTATTACCGATTTTTTTAATGCGTCTGAAAAAACACCTTCACTTATACACAAATTTATTATATGACTGAGCGGGTGACTTATTTCATCAGCTACTATTTTTTGTATTTTTATACTGATCCCGTCATAACCCACACTATTTGTATTGTTTAGCGCTAAAATTATTTTTGAAATGTCATCCGGAATACATGGAGCGATGAACATCGAATCCTTTCTGGTCAAAATATTTTTTGTTACTTTATGCCCTGAATTGGTCGAGGGTTGAATTTTGTCAGTAAAATAATCATTAAATGAATTAGAAATATGGTTTGGATCCGAGATAATTTCATTATTAATTCTAATTTTTGGGATATTATTCTTTGGTATATTTAATTTTGAATCGTTTATAATTTGCCAGGTTGTTTTGGATTTATTTATTGATGTCTTTATTTTGTAATTATTTTGTGATTTCTTTGTTAAATTTATTATTCTTTTAAATAGTTTTGAGTAATTTTTAAATCGCGTTTTATTCTGTTGAGTAGGTTTTATTCGATACTGCCACAATAATTGACGTTTCTTCTCACTGCATTTTTTAATACCGCGCGATACCCATTTTTGTTTATTGTTTACATTAACTGTAATAAGATTTACGGGGAAGCACTGATCATATAGCAAAACGAAAATATCTACGAACTCCTTATATGCTACATTTGGGTCCATGGCTGTATAGACATCTGAAAAAGTTAGGTTTTGCAGATAGCCTTTAAACTTATTGATATTGTCGTTATTGTAGTCACGTCTTCTCTTAGTCCACCGTTTTAAAGTACATACATGACTAATTGGACATTTCAATAACTGCGCAGTATGGTCAGACAACGCTAACTCCAATACTGTGGCTTTACAGGAGTTTTTAAAATTATGCGCAAAATTGTCTATGCATGTTTGGCTCTTAAGGCGCGTCGGTTGATAAAGAGCTAGTTTTAGGTTAAAGCTAAATAACAAATTTTCAAATTTTATTGAATGCCTATTTCTCTTAAGAACATCTATATATATTTTTTTTTTTTTTTATTCTTTTTTTTTTTTTGGACTTTTATACTACATGTATATGTCAGTCCGATTATTCTTATTTACTAAGTAGTTTAACTTAAGATGCCAATAGATTAAACAATAAACAAGCTTCTTCACTGTTGGGTTTTGACAATAAGGAATTCATAATTCCGACTTGCAATATATCCAGACCAAATTTTTCTAATAGTTCCTTTCTTTCATCATGGAACTGAACACATTCCATCAACAAATGGTATACATCATCGATTACGCCACAAATATCACAGTTAGGGGAAGGAACCTTCCCCATTAAAAAGGCAAATTTGTTTGATGGAATATGCCCGGTTCTGATTCTGTGCGCTATTATAGTCAGTTTCCTACTTAGCCGACTATATGTACACCACGGTATACGAGGAGGCTGGCATTGGATGGTTTTATACCATAAACCCTTTTCCAACGATCTCTGATCGAAATACTCCTTCCATAAATCATAACACTGTCCATTATATTTCGTTAAAATTTCTGAATAATATGGTTTCACATAAATTTCTTGTCCTTCTGTACTTCCAATTTTCGCCATTCTATTCGCCTCCTCATTGCCTCGTATCCCAATGTGTGAAGGAACCCATTGCAACCTCAGATCCACTCCTTTCTCCGCTAGTTCTTCGATTTTAGAGATTATCTCGTATGCTATCGGTGTACC
Organism: Mamestra brassicae; assembly: GCA_905163435.1. Classification (NCBI taxonomy): domain Eukaryota; kingdom Metazoa; phylum Arthropoda; class Insecta; order Lepidoptera; family Noctuidae; genus Mamestra; species Mamestra brassicae. The sequence goes on along the minus strand of LR990993.1, from coordinate 20,689,972 downwards.
TCTGCGACCAGAGGCGCATCGAGCTATATGATATAACGCACTCTTACTGTCTGAACATATAACAGCTCTATTTTCAGCAATGGTTTTGATGTATGATAGTGCTTCTGAGATTGCAATAAGCTCCAACGACATGATACACACATTTCCATTAACTTTAAAGCATGCACCAGAATTTTCATGAGAGCGAACAAAAAATGCAGCTCCCCTACCTTTCTTGCTCATAGATCCATCTGTATAAATTACTACCCAATCAGCATATTTCTCTATTAGTTCCTGCATTACAGTGTGTCTCAACAAATTTAATTCGTAACAATCTTTAGCTCGATGCATACTATCCAAACTAACCGAGATCATATTATTCGTGTCAATGTAAGAGACCCATGTTTTTAAAGTGTACATCTCCAGAGGAGAGGATGAGGCTACTTCAACATCTTCAATATCATTTAAAACATTCACAAGCAATGGAATCTTTTTTCGTGTCCAATAGCTGTTGGTGATAAATATATTTAATTCTTTTAATAATTTAATTGTAACATTACTAGTCCAAGATAGGGATTTTAAACAATATTTGTAGGCTAGAAATTTTCTTCTTATGTGCAATGGTGGAATACTTAGCTCACTCTCCATGGTATGGATCGGCGTAGACTTTATAAAACCACCTATAATTCTCAGTGCTTGATTTTGTATTTTCTGTAATTTATATAAATGTGAATTCGCACTGTTATCGTAAATAAAACAATTGTATTCTACACGACTCCGGACTATCGCTATATATATTCTGCGTAAATGTTTGGGGTGTATACCCCAAGAAGTGCCTGCTAGAACTTTGAGTATATTTAAGTATTTCTGTGACTTCTTGACTACTTCATTGATATGACGTCCCCATCGTAGCGATCTGTCTAACCATAACCCTAAATATTTGTAACTATCCACTATTTCTAAAGCAATATTATTTATTTTCAATGTAATATTTTGTCTCCTAAATCCCCTGCTAAAAATACATAGTTTTGATTTACTATTCGACAAACAAAACACACACACACAAAACCCGACGTATATGGAGACAAAATATTATTTTTCTCTATGAACCATTCAATGCGTTTAGTTAGTATGGAGTGAAAAATCTTACACAAGCATGATATTAAACAGATAGGCCTTAATTTGGGATTGCTGTCTGAAGTTGTAGCTGGTTTAGGAATAGGCATCAATACTATGTCCCTCCACTGGACGGGTACCATACCAGTATTTAAAATATCATTATACAGATTTACTAAAAATAGTTTTCCTATGTCTGGTAAATTAAATATCATTGAATAAGACACCCCGTCCCCACCAGGTGCTGTATCCTTAGTTTTTAGTGAATTACACAATTCATGTAATGTAACCGGGAGTTCCAACTGTACGTTTAATGAGTTAAATGTTGGTTTCTCATAGCATACATAATCAGGAGCTAAACCACAGATTAGGGATACTTTCTGGTCCCTTGACGGGTATGATTTAGCTGAGCTACACCCCTTTAACCATCGCATTCGCTTCCACATTTCTGAAACCGTTGTTGACTCATCGATGCTTGTATAAAAATTACGGCGCTCATCTAGCCTGGCTTTACTAATAGCTTTCTTAGCAATTGTTGTCTTTTCTTCTAGAATATTTAAATTGAAGGGGGTAGGATTTGATCTAAAAATACTTAGAGCTAATCTCCTTTCGGCTACTAATTTAGAGAGTGTTTCATTCCAGTAAGACTTTGGTTGGAAACCCGGTCTATAATGCATGAGTGGTTTTGTATACGGTATATATTTATCAGCTGCACAATTAATGATGTTTATAAAATAATCATAATTTTGTTGAGCATTTAACTCTCCACAGTATGGTAACATAACTTCTTCTATAGTTTTTGTATATCCCTCCCAATTGGCCGATTTATATTTACGTTTTTTAGTTATGTATGTAGTTTCCCTATAGTTACTTTTAATTTTAATACACATATGATCACTGCCCAGATTTTCACTCAATATATGCCATTCAAATTTACAAGCTAAATCTGTGGAAACAAATGTAATATCAGGAGACGTTTTTTGTAAATAACCATTTACCATCTTGATTCGCGTGTGCTCACCTGACCCTTTGTTAAGCGAAATGTATCCCGCATCTAAAGCAGCATCAAAAACCATAGTACCTCTTGTATCTGATTTACATGACCAATTATGGTGATGTGCGTTAAAGTCACCAGCTATTAAGCATTTATTATTACATTTCGTGAATATCAAATCCCAGTCAGACTGAACAAGTATGCACCGAGGAAGGACAATATACCAAAATAATATTCTTAATCTCTTTACAATTTAGAAGTTTAACACATTTTATTTCTATTCCTGGATTACTATGATTTAAAGTTTCTAACTGTACTCTAATGGATTTGTGTATTATGATAGCGACTCCCCCATACGAATCGCTTCGGTCATTCCTAAAAATATTATACCCACTTATATTCAATGATGAATGAGGTTCCAACCAAGTCTCTGATATTAAAGCAATATATATGCTTTCCTGACTTAACAGAGCTTGAAATTCTGAAATTTTAGGTCTCAAACTCTGAGCATTCCACTGCAATATGTTTATGAAATAAGAACTGTTATTCAAATTACTATCCATCAGTGGAGAACGAGAGTAACCGAGTTAAAATATCTTTACCATTTATTATCTTTAAACATAGTGCAATGCAATCCCGAACAATTATGTTGATAATTAATCCCAACTTATTAGGAAAGCTATTTTTCGACATACATATATCCTTAATTTTCTGATATAGACCATACCAATAATCTTTGCGTTCACCTGGTTCACTTTGTTTATCCTCTTTGTTATCGGTGTTTTCAATCTCACTTATATTTTTTTGTGAATGTTCCTGTCCATACGACCCTGTTTTCGGTTTTTTACTTCGTGATTTCTTCTTTTTTGATTTTTCAGACTGCGTATTAGTTTTATTATTTAACTTCTGGCTGTCTTCTGTTTCCGATTCCTCCGATACAATCATTTCCTCATGTATAACAGCTTCTGTAGCAACCACTTCTCTATATGTTCTTCTTGGTTCTGTGTCCTGAGTCCATTCTGTTTGTGATAACTGCTTATTTGTTTCATTATTCAAATTAACATCCACTTTCTGTACTGGATTATTTTCCTGAATTTTTCTTTCAGTTTTATATATTTCCAAACTTCTCGATAGCTGCAGTTCTTTTCCGACATAATTCTTCTAATTTCTTTCTCTTTCAGAAAAATAGGGCATCTCTTATTCATTGCCATATGTGGGCCTTTGCAATTTATACATTGAAAATGAGTTGTCTCACAGTTAGCGTGATTATTTCCACACTTAGGGCATATGACTTTTTTTGAAGGACATGTCCGTGAAAGGTGTCCATATCGCCAACATATTGAACATTGGGATACAGGGAAAATGTAGGGTTCAACTTTAAATCTGCATCCAAAACCATATACATATGACGGTAGGTTGTGATTTTTAAAACATAGGCGGATTGTTTCAGAATTTACCCATTTACCACCGCTATCCTGTCTTTTGAGTCGTTTTGCAGATATAATCTCAAAATCACACCTAAGGTTTTCTAATATTTCTTTATCTTCAATTTCTAAGTCCACTTGTCTCAGTAAACCATAGCATAACGATGATTCACCAACTATATTGACATTATATTCTAAGTTGTCTAACAATTTCTCACATTTTAACATCTTCACTGCATTTTCTTTTTTTTCAAAATATACTAAGGCCCTATAAGGGTTTTTGTACACTAATTTAATTATGGTTCCTAAATTATGAGATCTCAAAAGTTTTGCCATCCCAAACTGCCGCGGTAGTGTTTCTTTGGCCGTAATCCATACAATATATTCTTTGGGTTCATTATTATTCGAAAATCTCAATTCTTCAAAGTTTTTCGAATTTCTTCGTGCTGGTCGTTTACTCCCAGGCTTTATAGTTATGAATCCATCATCACCTTCAATTGTTTCTTCATCATCATCCTCCTGTCTACTTCTCTTCTCCGGTAATACTTGTTGCTTTCTATTTAACTCTATATTTTTCTCCCTCTCCATCCTATTAACTTGTTGCTCGCTCTCCAATTCAAGATCCTCTTCCACTATCTCACTCCCACTTGAGTCACAAAATTCTACATTTTCACTCATCAAGTAGTCATTAATTAATAAAAATGAGGGTAAGCGCAAAAATTTACAATCGCGTAAGCGTCACCAGCTATCTCGACCGCTCGCTACGACTGCGCGCGCGCAACTGAACATCTATATTAAAATCACCTACTAAAACAATATTTTTATAATTATGTTTCACTATAGTTTGTAATATTAATTCTAATTTATTCATACATTCGTTGAAATTTTTAGCATTAGGTACTCTATAAATACAAACACAAACAATCCTATGAGTAACAAGTTCAATGGCACAGCATTCAAAGATACCCGTTGATTATATTATTGACATTTTTGCAATTTTTGGCAACTTTCTCCATTGATGGCCTGATTTCACCAGTATGCATGCACCACCTCTCTTGCTTTCTTTTCTACTGAAAGAAGCCGCCAAACAGTAATTCTTTAAGTTAAGGTGTTTGTCATAGCCTTCCATCATGAAATGCTCCGTAATGCATAGAACGTCCACGTTTATGTTTCTATCTGACAATTCATTCAAGTTGACTGCCAGGGTGTCACATTTCGCCAGCAAGCCTGCGATGTTTTGGTGCAGGATATGCATATGTTTAGTCACGAAAAAAATTGTCATCCGTTGTAGTTCCTTTGTTTAAGTCGATACCATTTTGTTGCATGTCAGCGTAATTATGAGTAATTTCAGCAAATAATTTCCATAAATCGTTAAATATTGTACGTAGTCCAAGATTATTGGTAGTTCCAGTGTATCTATTAAACATGCTGTCGTCATATTTCAGATTGAGGTTGCTGTCTAAAAGGTATGCCATGTCCATGCGTCATAATGTCCAAATATAAGAGATTATTGAATGTCTATACTCGACAGTTGAATAAAGTAGCGTCAAAGGGATACTTATATGTAGGCAAACAAATAATTATGTTAGTCAAAGTCAATTCAAAGTCAAAGTCAATTCATTTATTTCAACTAGACCATTAAAAGGCACTTTTGAACGTTAAATTTACAGTTTAAAATTAAAATATAAGTGACTCTAGTTGTCCATTCGCAAAAAGTAGATTCTTATGGAGAAGAACGGACAAGAAACTCCATACTTACTCTTTTCAAATATAAGTTTTACAATATTTTGTATACATAGGTACATTGATCAATTGATTATATTATGTGAGCACAATGCATCCAACATTACACTAATATACAGCACACACTTATATACTATAGGTACAACAAAGCAATACCAGCAGAGATAAAATTAAGTTTGCTAGTAAGGGACATGGTACTCACATATTTACAATATAATTAAAAACAATGGATCAGTGTGTGAGTTAAATTACATATTAAAAACCTGAAAGTACACCAGTAAATAAAACAAGTTTGACTTTTTCTACTATACCCTCGATTGTCCTATGGAGCAGGACCAGCATGTTTTCAAGCATTCTTATCTTTAATATAATCATCTAGTTTGTAATATGCTTGTTTACAAAGTGTGGTTTTAATGTAAGTTTTAAATTTTCTTTCATTTAGTTCTAATATGTCACAAGGTATTTTGTTGTAACATTTAACACAGTACCCCATGAAAGATGTTCGTACTTTGGCTAATCTATAAAATGTTTGATCTAAATTATTTTTATTTCTAGTATTAAAATGATGTCTATCACTAATTTTGTTAAAGAGATGTCGATTTTTTCTTACATACATAATATTCTCATAAATGAATTGACAAGGTACTGTCATAATATTAATCTTTTTAAAAATTTCCCTAAGAGAATCGCGGCGACGAAGATTATAAATGGCTCTAACAGCACGCTTTTGCAAAATAAATACAGATTCAATGTCAGCAGCACGACCCTACAGCAAAATACCGTACGACATAATGCTGTGAAAGTAACTAAAATAGACCAAGCGCGCGGTTTCTACATCTGTTAACTGTCTTATCTTTCTAACAGCATAAGCGGCTGAGCTTAGCCGCCCCGCAAGAGATGTTATGTGAGGTCCCCATTGCAATTTCTCGTCTAAAGTGATTCCCAGGAAAACCGTCTGATCAATAAATTCCAGTTTTTGTCCATTCAATACGATGTCACATTCGATGCTTCTAACATTTGGTAAAGTAAATTTAATACATTTGGTCTTTTTTTCATTTAGTACTAAGTTGTTTACCGTAAACCAAAGTTGGACCTGATGAATAGAGTTATTGACATCATCAAGACTTTGTGACCGTCGGTCTATCCTAAATATCAATGATGTGTCATCAGCAAATAATACCATCTTTGGTTGATTTTGAAGCAATTCGGGCAAATCGTTTATATATACTAAAAAGAGGAATGGACCCAATATTGAACCTTGCGGAACGCCCATTGTCATTTCAGCCCCTAGTGAGTTTACACCGTTTACCTGGACTTTAACCTGTCTGTCTTTCAAGTATGATCTAATCAAATCAAGGGATGTATTCCTAATCCTATAATGCTCGAGTTTCAACAAAAGCGTCTCATGGTTAACGCAATCGAACGCCTTCGAGAGGTCGCAAAAGATTCCAATGGCGTCCTTTGAATCTTCCCAGGCGTTAAAGATGTTCTTTATTAGGGTGACACCGGCGTCAGTTGTACAACGCCCTTTGGTGAAACCGTACTGTTGTTCATGAAAGATGGAATTTTTATTAAAGTGAAGTAACATCTGATTAAAGAGGCAGTACCTGTTGGTCGTAAGTTCGATCCCCGCTAAGTGGTATACTTTTTCCATTACAATTGACTATTCTTATTTGTAACAATTCAATTTGTATCCATGATGAACTTTTTCGAGAATATTACGATGCGAAGAACACGAACTCAGTCACTATCGGAGACTACGTTCGAAGACTCTAGTACAAATAACTTGACGCTAGATGGCAGTGCAAGTAGTCAACCAAATATATCAGACGATGTAAGTGACGAAACAGAAGCTTTAAAATGTCAAATAGAAAAACTAAAACTGGAGTTATTATCTGCCCATGAAGAGATAAACACACTGTCCATTGAGAACAGTAATTTAAAATCAACACTGTTTGAAGTCACTAATATGTGAGCTCTTGAAAAAAACAGCTAAGATGTTAACAACCGACGTAGGCTCGCCAAACTCAAAGTCAAGAAAGTTATCAACTCCGTTAAAACCATTAACTCAACAAAGGGCTGTTGAAGATATAAGTTCCCTGAGAAAGTCTATGCCTGATTTTGGAAGACAGGCCACGAATAATAACACAAATTTGAAAACTACTCAAACACCTTTAACAGAACCCAACAGCCACACGGCTAAGACTAGGGCGAAAATATGCATAATAAGTAGTAATAATAAACACAATGTATTGTTAACTGCTGATAATGCATTTCAGAATAACTGCACTCTATTTCATTATTTAAAATCAAATGGAAATACAAAACATCTTCTGGACGGACTGGGTACCAAATTAAAAGATTATGCTATGGAAGATTGCTGCATCATACTCCTTGGGCAAGAAGACTTCAAAAAAACTAATGACTATTATGATATTATATTCCATTTGAGAAGTATAGTTCAAGATATAAGAAATACTAACATTAATAATTTAAAATTATTTAATCAAAATATTCAAGGTTGCGCTTCCAAATTACTTGAAGTAGAAATGTTTTTAGAAAAATCACCAAACCAGGTTTGATGTACCTAGTTTGCTTAACTGAACATTGGTTAAAAGATTACCAAGTAGAATCCATTAATTTTGAAAATTATTGTGTAGTTAGCCATTTCAGCCGACAATGTATGATACATGGAGGATCATTAATTTTAATTAAAAGTTATATTAAGTCTAAAGAAAGAAAAGACATTGTTAAACTATCGGTTGAACACACCATTGAATTGTCCTGTGTTGAGCTAGACAAGCATGTTGTAGTATGTGTCTACAGACCTCCAAGTTACCAGAATCTATCTGTGTTTGATTCTGTAATGGAAGATGTGTTAAAAAAAGTTAGTACTAGCAATAAATCAATAATTATATGTGGAGACTTTAACATTAACTTACTAGAGACAAACTCAAATAGTATCAGATTATTGAGTCTATTTAAATCATTTAATTTGTTAAATGTTTTTATTGAACCTACTCGAGTTACAGCTACTTCTGCGACTTGCATAGACAACATATTTTGTAATTGTGATTACTTACATAAAGAAATTGTAAATAAGCTGCCCTCTGATCACAGTGGACAATCAATAACGTTTTGCACCTACATTCCTTTCCAAAAAATTCAAATTAAATTTAGACCGATAGCAGATAAAAATGTAGAAAAACTTAATAATACTTTATCCAGTAAACTATGTGTCCAAAGTTTTAATAACATAGATGACCCAAATGAGTTCTACGCCGAGTTTTTTTTCATTACTAAACACTGAATTTAATGACACTTTTCCAATTAAGTCTAAAAGTATTTACACTAAGTTTATATTTAGTGATTGGGCAACTCCAGGCATTCGCATAAGTAGGGAAAAGCTATACGAACTATATGGCCTAAAGCAACATGTGAATAATATAAGCTTTCATAAGTATGTTGCGAAATACTCAAAAACATTTAAAAATGTATGCAAAACAGCTAAAGCTCTGTTTATTAGCAATAAAATAAAATCATCAGATGACAAAATAAAAACTACCTGGAAAATAATAAATAATGAAACTGGTAGTAAGAAAAAGCGTGAAACTGAACTTAATTTAAATAGGTAGGTACTGTACATGGCCCCATAAACTCAGATGCAGAGGTAGCTCAGGAATTTGAAAACTTCTTTGCTGATATTCCTCGTAAAACGACAGAGGCTCTTAACTCGTCACCCGCGCTCTCTGCTGCCTTACTTCGGAAGAACGTCAAGGTATGTCCATCAGAGTTCAAGTTTCAACATACAAACCCCCAGGCCATTATAAAAGCTTTTAAAGATCTTAAAATTAAATCAACAGAAGATCTTTGGGGAATGTCTGTAAAAGTCTGTAGATCTATAATTGAAACTATTGCTCCCTACTTAGCTCTCATATTTAACTCTAGTGTGGATCAAGGAGTATTTCCTGATCTCATGAAACACAGTAAAGTCGTTCCACTGTTTAAATCGGGTGATAGTCATGAACCCAACAATTATAGGCCGGTGTCAATCCTGCCGGTTCTCAGTAAGGTGTTCGAAAAGTTAATGCTTAACCTTTTGAACGCCACTGTCACGTATAGGTGACAAGCAAGCGCGTGCCCTGTACGCCAAACGTCACAAATACGTGACAAAAAGTACGGTAAATTTGTGGCTTGGCGTCGGGGGCACGCCGATGCGTTTATGTTCTGGCGTTCAAAAGGTTAACGCTGTGGTATGACCACTACGCTAAGCGAACATGTGTGATGACATCGAAATTGTTAAGTGTATCTTGGTTTTGGTTGGTTGATGTGTCTATAGTAGGCGCCAGATAAATGTGGAATAAAGTATATTGACCTTTCCCTAATAACTGCTCATAGGTACCTGAACAATTAAATATGAATTGTATTTCATTATTAGACAATGTTAAGGATCACGAGAGATGATGGTTCGGGACAGTTTTGTGTCATTAATTCCGTTTTTCAAATTAAAAATGTCAATAAATGTAGGTGGGTCAATGACCGATATTCCACGATTATCTGGCGCCTACTATAGTACTAGTCCAAAGGTCATTTCTTTGTTCTTTCGACGATACAAATGACGGTTGAAGAACACAATAATTCACTTTTGTTTCTTTTAAATTCACAGTTTCACCAATATTGCTCTCCAGGCCAGAATACACATTCAGTATATAATTTATCACACGCAATATAGAAGAGAATTTAAACTTTAGTCCGGTTTTGATTAAACCTTATTCTGTTGTTTTTATTTGATTGAATCTTCACAAATTGTCACAATAATCACTGGATAACAATGTCACATGCATATTGAAGTGTCCTTTCACTAACTGAGGCGTTTTTTTTTAACTTTATTAGGTACGACTTTAATATTTTTTAAACCATTCAGTTGTGACATATTAAAATTAAATCACAGAAAATTAAAAATTAAAAGCACACTTTGTAAAGAAGCATATAAATAAAGCTTAGATAAATAATCCTCTGGTTGATCTGATTTTAAAGCAGTTATCCTCAACAAACACGCAAAATTTTGCATACACATTAGGTTTTGATGAAAATGCATGATAAGTTGAGTGACATCATTCTCAATCCAATATGGCGGAACACCCACGATGGCGAACTAGTTATTTTTAGGGTTCCGAACTTCAGTATGAGAAAATGGAACCCTTACAGGATCACTTGGTTGTCTGTTTGTCTATTATTTACTCCGATTCTACTAGACCGATTCAGTTGAAACTTGGTACACATTTTCTGTGACCCAAACACAGAGACATAACGTTTTACGGCCAATGATGGGGTAATAAATATATTTTGAAAATGGGGTTGCAACTAGGGATTGCAATCCAGTAAAGTGGGATCCCACTGGATCGCAGGATTCCACTACAGCATAATTTTAGGCCCTGCGGGTTCCCGCAACAGCTTGCGGATCCGCAATGCGAATCCACAAGTACCAAATAAACTGTCAAACCAACAAGTGTTGAGGCAGAAAGAGCCCAGCACCGCTGGCTACATATGTACTTCTATGTATAAGAAGACGATTGAGAGATAACACCACTGATGTTGTTTAGGTGTTTATTATTTGATATTTCCAAAGTGATATTAGTTTTGATTGACTTTAAAAATAAAAAACAAAACAACTTTAAAAAGTAAAAAATAAAAATGTATTGATCCTTTTAGTTAAATATAGTTACGATTCTTTGTGTCAAGCGTCCTCACCTCGGGAGACCGCAATTTTTTGTAATTACATACTTAGTATAATAAGCAGTCCCCCGACACGTCCACGACGACGACGACTGCGATTAACCTAAATTAACCAGTTTATACGACGAGCGGAGCGGCGGGTGTGTCGGTAAACACGTTGCAACTTGTGAGAATGCACGTGGCGCGGCGTTTCTTTGTCGTGCGTCAGTTTTAACCAGTTTTTAATGCTCTTAACCATTTAATCCGAAAAAAACCTTTTTAAACATTCCTCCAGATACCGGTTTATTCGAACTAAACTCTAATGAAAAGGTTTAGCGTCAAGTACATAGTAACGGTTTGTAAGTTTAACCAGTATCCAAGCCTTGGTGAAAAGATTGAAGGGAGGCATTTGCCCAGCAGGCCAGGGGGGACAGTTTGTGCTAGATATAATATAATAAATAGTACCCCCATGAATAATACACAAATCACAATACTAATTAGGTACTTACATTATTTTTGAATCAAGCACTGTTATGCTTTTAAAGATTTTTAATATTTTCAATTAACAATTCAATGAATTGATCAATGATATGGATGTAATATCAAACACTAATTGACCTGTCAAAAATTAATCTGTATACCAATTTCCAATTAAAAAGAATATCAGTTTTTCCCATATATTATTATGCAATTATAAAATTAATGTTGACAGCGAAATTGTCACATTGTATGAGTACAATTGATTTTTCATTGCAGACCAAAGGGATACCCATGGGGATATTATTATAGTGATAAGTTAGAGCACCCTAGTTAAATTAAATTCAATTTTTGAGTTACATAACCATGCCCTTGCTATGTCATGCCTGGCACTGAGTTGTCTTTGTAACCATTGATTACTAGTACCTACCTACATTTGAAAACAAATTGAAAATGGGAGTAGAAGCAAAACACAACTAATATGTTTCGGTAAATTTAAACTCACCTGCTAGACTTAAAGTGTCTTCAGGACATGCAGTTAGACTGGGTTATGCACACAACACAGCAATGTTAGGTGTTGGCGCGCATGGTACCGTGCTTGGCGTGGCTGGCGGGGCCGACGCGCAGCAGGCGGCGCCACAGCGCGGGCTCGGCGGCGGCGCAGCGCCAGACGCGGCACGCGGCGCCCGCGCGTGCCAGGTCCCGCGCGCCCAGCCAGTGGAACACCTCGCGCAGCACCACCGCGCATCGCTGCTCTTCGCTCTGCCACACAGACATTCTCCTGGATCCTGCTACCTTCAACTAAACAGCTTTTCTTTTCTCAAACGCAACTTTATAAATTGCGTTCTTGATCCAGTAAGCTAAGCTCGGATGACTGTCTTTTTCTATTAACCCGGTTGATAGCCCATGAAATTAATAACAGAGAGCTATTTTTAAAATTGCGACCAGACATAACTTCTTGTTGTTATTGATACTGACACTGACATCACAATATCCCTTTTTTTTTATTTACCCCTATGCGAAGGCTATAGTCTTTTGACCATTTTACTTAGTCTTTTGACCATAATGCGGATGTAACAATGGTTTTTGGAGTATCTGGTAACAAATATATCGATCGATTCGCCCTTCTCAGCAGTTTCGAGTGAAGTAGTCAATACTACAATGGAATTCTTAGCTCCACTTACCTGAGATCGCGCCAGTTTCAACTATTCTACATATTTTCCATGCGTGGACACTTGAGACACAAAACTATACCAATTTACATCACAACATCAGTGTCATGAACATTTCGCCCAATCTTAAGTCTGAATTTTCTTTGTTTTTGCTTCTTACATCAAGTCCCAAAGATAATACAGAAGCAGATCACGAATCTAGGCGATTAAATATTGACGTTGAATAGGACTTAGCTTTGTTTGCTTTGTTAAAGGTTGCATAGCATCAAGTGTAGGTTAGAAACTCTTTAGAGATTAATAAAATATGAAATGCTATGTGACATGAAAAAAGAAATTTTGTATTTCCATGTGGCCCAATTATCTTTCCCCTCTAGATTGCCTATTTGCAGTTTTGAAGTAAAACTCTCCATTTTGGCAAACCTCCTTTTTTTACTTTACTGAGACCATAACCTGTTACGGATAACTCGACTTACTTCTTAGTCGATTTAGTACCGTTTGTTAGCAGAGTTTTATTTAAAGTAACAGATAGGCAATCTAGAGGGGAAAGATAATTGGGCCACATGGAAATACAAAATTTCAATAATGCTACGAGGTGTAGATGGCGCAATGGAAGCAGCCGAAAGAACCATTGAAAAACCCGTTACCCCCGCCCCTGGAGCTGGTGACGCTGAAATCGGCATCTTTAATTTGGCCATGGCTAAATATAGGAAAACTGAATGTAGCGCTCTGCTCATATTAACCACTAATATGTCCGAGGATACACTTAAAAAAGTAATGCGATTTGAAACGGCTAAAGAGGTCTGGCAGGAGCTACACAGATTATTTGATGGACAGTCAGATGACAGGGCATACAATTTGTGTGCAGAATTTTTCAGCTTTCAACGTCACAACGAGGATGATGTGTCTACGCACATGTCAAAACTGAAAAACATCTGGACAAATTTAAATGTGGAAATTACAAAGAAAGATGCCACTGTCAAGCTGCCGGAATTATTCCTCATTTGCAAAATCCTAGACACGCTGGATGAAAAATATTTTGCTTTTAAATCGAGCTGGTTATTACTGAACCAAAGTGAACGGACAGCGGACAATTTAACGAGTCACTTGTGCGCATTTGAAAGAGCGCTGGGTAACAAAGAGCACATAAAGCAAGAGGCCTTAGCAGCAACCCGCACAGAACACAAGAGCAAGCGAAGCAATGAGAAAGAGCTCATATGTAACTATTGTTCCGGTAAAGGACACATAGTTCGCCCAAGCCCACACCAGGCACTTCAGCAGCTGGTTCAACATCAAAGCAAGTGCAACACATTTTTTTGTTAGTGAATGCCTGTTCCATTGAACGAACTCAAGACAAGGAAAGCTGGTTCGTTGACAATGGAGCCACAACTCACATTGCAGTAAGGAGTGTTTATTTCCAGGAGTTTCACGAATTTGATTCAGACCATACCGTATCGATTGCGGACGGGAGCGTCATACCTGCGATAGGGAAAGGCACCGTTGAGGTGGAATCAAATGTCAGTGGCAAGAGGGAGCGAATAACATTCAACGATGTGTGGTTAGAACCATTATTAACAAAGATCTCTTCTCACCGCTTGCAGCACAAGACAGGATGCAGAACAGCATCTTCAGTTCCACGACTAGAGAGTGCAAGCTAGATATTGGAGGCATAACTAGAGTTGTTGGAAAGAGAGTCCAATATGGAGGACTTTACAGGTTGGACATGAAGACGGTCATGCCAATTAAACCTAGGACCATAGAAGTCAACGTTGTGACAGGCTCTAATATGCTACAGCTATATCATGAGCGACTTGCACATCAGGACAAGAAACATGTACTTAATCCGCCTCGTGAAGACAGAGCTTGAAGTACAGTTGAGTCCTGACAACATCAAATGTGAAGGCTGCATTTTTGGAAAGTCACACAGAAAGCCGTTCAGAAAAAGGGAAAGAGCAACAGCTGTCGGAGAGCTGATTCACACCGATGTTTGCGGTCCCTTCGTAGATAGCATCTCAAAATACAAATATTACGTACTTTTTAAGGATGACTACTCTGGCTACCGCATTGTCTACTTTATCAGGAACAAGTCGAAAGTTAAGAGTAAACTTCTTCAAATGCTGCAAGCATTTGAAGAAGTTTACTCTTAACTTTGCCGCCAAGCCAAGACCGCTGGATATAAAATCAAAACGATTCTTAGCGATAACGGAGGTGAGTTCGATAACAGAGAAGTACGAAATATTTTACAGAAATATGGCATTCAACAACGGTTGACAATGTCTTACACTCCTGAGCAGAATGGGTGTACTGAGTGCGAAAACCGTACCTTAGTTGAAGCTGCAAGATCTATGATGCATGCAAGAGAAGAACTACCTCAAGTGCTCTGGGCAGAACTTGTCAACACTGCTGCGTACGTACTTAACCGGAAAGGTCCATCGAGAGTTGTGTGTAGCCAAAATACGTCACTTAAGAGTTATCGGAAGTGAATGCTTTGCTAACGTTCCAAAACAAAAACGGAAGAAGCTCAACAAAAAGGCAATAAAAGGAAAGCTTATAGGCTATGAAAACGATGATGGTTATCGTATTTGGGACGGAAACAAAACGCAAAGGTCGAGGGACATAACCTTCCAAACTGACGTTGAGTTCCGGATTTGTACAGAAATTCCTACAAATTCAAGTCCAGAAGAGGATAACCAAACGTTTACGCAAGTAACTATGCCTGAAAGTGCTATAGAGCAGCACGAAATTAATCATGAACATGCTCTAGAAGGTGATGGAGAAAATGATGATCATGTACATGTTGAAGTTTTGGGAGATACCAACGAAGCTAGAGAGGATGATAGGGCGAGTGCTAACGAAGAGTTCGTTGACGCTGACGAGGAGTTTGATATAGTCCAACCACCGTTTTTGGACGCGAGATCTCGATACAACTTACGCGACCGAACTTGCCTCTCTCGTCCTAAGAAACTTGAAGACTATGTGTGTTTCGTAGGCACAGAATCTTTTCCCGAGACATATAAAGAAGCTATTGAAAGGAATGACAGAGCAGAGTGGGTCAAGGCAATGAAGAGTGAAATGAACTCTCTGAAGCAAAATGATGTATGGCCACTCTGTAAGCTACCTAAAGATAGAAAGGCACTCCCTTGCAAATGGGTATTTCGTATCAAGCGAAACCCAGACAGCAGTATCGACAAAATAAGGCTAGGCTCGTAGTAAAGGTTTCAAGCAACGGAAAGGAATCGATTACGAATAGACTTATAGTCCAGTTGCTAGAATGGCCACCATCAGAGCTTTAAAATTATGTTTGATGCAGTTTGACGTTTCAACAGCATTCCTCAACGGCAAGCTAAAGGAAGAAATTTACATGCAGCAGCCGGATAGATTCAATGATGGAGCTTCAAATGTTTGTCGACTTAAAAGGAGTTTATACGGACTCAAGCAGGCTCCCAGATGCTGGAACTCATGCTTTGAGGAGATTTGATTAGAGAAAGGTTTTCAGCAAAATTCAGCTGATTGTTGCCTGTTTACGAAGAAAATAGATGACAAGAAAATCTTGATAACTCTGTACGTGGATGATGGAATTGTAGCCGCTACAGATAAAGATTTGGCAAACCAATTCCTTAAAGAATTTGGAGATACTTTGAAGATCACAAGCAAACCAGCGTCTTATTACCTAGGACTTGAAAGCACAGTCGAAAGATGGCTCCATTACAATTAAACAAGAGACGTACGCCAAAAAGATACTGGAACGTTTCAGGATAATTGAATGTAATCCAGTTTCAACGTCAATAGAAACGACTTCTCAAGCAGGGAAAGTTAATGAGCTTAAGGAAGAGAAGTTTCCATATAGAGAGGCAGTAGGTGCTTTGGCGTACTTAATGACAGGGACGCGACCTGATATAGCGTATGCAGTTGGATTAGTTTCTAGAAATCTGGAAAATCCGACTCATGAAGATTGGTTACGTGTTAAGCGGATTATGCGCTACATAAAAGGGACTTGTTCTTTTGGCATAACATATTTAAAAGCAGAACATGATTCCAACATAATACAAGGCTATAGTGATGCGGGTCATGGAGGAGACCAGCAAACAGGACGCTCTACAACGGGAGTTGCATGTCTCTTTGCTGGAGGAACAGTTTCATGGCTAAGCCAACGACAATCTTCAGTCGCGATTTCAACAACCGAAGCTGAAATAGTAGCAGCAAGTGAAGGCGCTCGTGAACTTGTGTGGCTCCAGAGAGTTTTCAGCTCACTTACTAAAATGGACGGAGTACCCACATTAAAAGTAGACAATGAAACCGCCATACGTCTTGCATACAATCCAGAATTTCATAAGAGGACCAAACACATCCGAGTGAGACATTTCTTTGTAAGAGAAACTGTACAAGACGGACCGGTACTGCTACTCAATTGGCAGATATTATGACCAAGGCAGTTCCTAGGCCAAGGCTTGTTATAATCCGAGATGCTCTGGTTAATTAATGAGGGAAAGTGTTAAAGGTTGCATAGCATCAAGTGTAGGTTAGAAACTCTTTAGAGATTAATTTTAAATAAAAAGCCAAATATTTAGCATCGTAAAATTAATTATGGAAAAAGTGAATCGCCACTTAGGGGCTATTAGGAATCAAAAGTAAGTTAATTCTAACAATTGTATATGAATTAAGGCAATATTTGGAACACTTAAGGGGAAGGTGAAAATATACTTAATAAAATTGAGATCTTTACAAAACGTGAAATAAGCATAAGCCTAAGCCTTACCTAAGTATATACTTAAAATAAAATATGAAATAGACAAACATTAATAATTAAATATTTTGCAAAGGAATAAACCACAATAAAAATCTAGGTAACATCACTTATACTTATGATAAACAATACAGGGTGGAGGGGCCGCATCGACGCACGAACGATAACTACGTATTCAGTACATATGTAATTCTGAACGGCCCACACAGAAATTACTCTTCGGTAATTTAAAAAAATCTGCCGTTTCCTATAGAACCGCAATACCTGGGGTCGAGATGTATGAAACACCAGATTTTTTAAAATTACCGCTGAAAAGTTTCCATAAGTATCGGCAGCGTTAGTTAACTTGAGTTTTCCAGACTTAACAGCCTCTATGGCGTTTTCCAAACTTTCGTTTGAATAACTCTGATATGGTGCGAAAGTTTTACCATTTCTGGAATTCGTGTACTTTCTTTGGTAAGTACGCACCATATTTCCGGAACTGTAATATAAAATAAAATAGATATGAGAAGCTTCCCCTTAAATTTGTACATAATAGGCATTTGGGGCTATTTAGAACAGTGATCTTACACTTAGTCAAACTAAAACACACAAACCAGGGGTTACTTGGAACTGGATTCCAAATAGCCTCAAACTCGTGCCAAAAAGCCCCATTCTCCAAAACTCAATAAATATGGCGGCTAAAACAAGCTACTATACAATTGAAAACACCAATGAAATCCCAAGAAAACTTATGTCTACATGAATGAACTCATTTTCTACTTACCTTTAAAATTTTGGTATACCAACTGGAAGTTAAACACGTAAAATTTAAGTCGACTAAACAAGGTTTTTTAATTTTTTTTTTTTTTAACAACTTGCTTACACTTTTTTACCTTCGAATTTCGCCGGTAACGCTGACATTAGTTGTAGTATTGCTAGTTTGTAAAAAAAAGATTCTACTGTTACTAGAAGAAAAAATATATTCAATCAAATCTTTTATTGCAAAAATTCTGAATAGCCCCTGGAGTCTCAAAAACCCCAATTTACTATTATTTTACTGAACTGTAAATGATGTCGTTCAAAAGTGACGTTTAATGGCACAATTGAAATAAACGTTTTGACTTTGACTTACGGAGTTTGCTATTTTTTTATTATTTAAAAAAAAAAGTAAATTTGTGTGAACATTATTAAACATTATCTACGTTGTTTAGTAATTTGCTGATCCTTTAGAGTTGCTTGGATTTGCTTCTTGAATGTATTTTTACTAAAAAAAAAGAATGTTGATTGAATTCAACTCATTGTTAAAATTATGTCTCAACCAAACGATGAAGTGGTGAACGCGAGCCAGCGTTGGATTTACAGAGGGTAGTAGCAAACAGACGTCGAGTACGTACCTCACGAACATGAACTGTTCGAGGAACCAGGTAACACAGACTCCTAACTAAGTCTGGACAGTCAAAATGATTGCGTCACACATTGAACAGAGTCATAACTTTCAGAAGTTTCCGTCTTGACTTTAAGGTCAGAAGATAATACTCACACTCCTTCCGGTTTCATCAGATATTGGTATGTGGTCCGCGTTTACGCAGCGCAATAATATTCGCTTTCATTTCAATTTTCAAATTTCCCTTCATTTTGAACTACACCGATAATGGATTAAATACACGTCATTAACCCACAATAACAACCAACCAAAAATGTTCTCCCATGAACCTTAATCGTTTATTTTGTTTCAGTGGGTACAATCATAAAGTTTTAAGAGTTCAGTGAACGAAACGAACATAACGTGGAACTAGTCAATAGCGTGATTATCCGACAAATTTTTAAACATTAAAATACTATCTCATCGGGTGAGATTCGAACCCGCGAGTCACTACGCATGAACGTATATACCCTAATACGGTAAAACCGCTTAGCTATCGTACCAACTACCATAATGGTTGAATTTATAAAATATAATCATTTGCAAAGGAATATTAGTATGTGTGTATAGACACGCACACTAACATTCCTTAATGTTGAATCAGAGACATAGGTAGATTAATATTCTTAAATATTTATTTTATATTCTAAGCAAATATTATATTTACGCTACTAGTTTAAAAGTAGCTAAGCATAAAAGTCTAAGAAAGCTAGTTTTAGTATTTCGAACTATATTCCAAGTGCAGTAAAGTTCTTAATCCAACAAAAGTAATTTCGCATGTGAATAGCTGAAGTGATTCACAATCAAAATTTCGTTTTTGAAGTGGTTCTCGAGCGCGGTTTTGTTGCGGCGCACGCGCACTAGAGCGCCGCGAGCTCCTTCTTGGCGACCTGCATGAACTCGATCGCGGCGTCGGCGAGGTCTTTGTCGCCGATGGTGTTGTCCACCTCGGACGAAGAGTGCACAGGGCTGCCCTCCTCCGCCTGGCGCTGCTTCAGCTTGATCTCGCGCATGCGGGCCTCCAGAATGCGCTCGCGCTTGGCCTCGCGATCCAGCATCTACACACACGAGCAGACACTAGAGAGCACGTCCCGTCGCCGCCGCCCGCCGCCGACACCGCTGCGTCACTTACCACGGTCAGCAGAGTCTTGTCGTTCTTCTCCGAAGCGGCCAGACTCGTGGACAGCTCCTGCATGTAGATGTTCCCTTTGCTGCTCCCGCATGACACCAATGTGCCCTGTACAAGAACAGGATGTTACTCTAAAAGTGAAGGCACTGTTCAACTAATTTTTGTGTGTGTTTCACATTCGTTTCAGATACTTATGAAACTTGAATAACTAAAATAAAGTCGCATTATCGAATATGCGTCATTAATTGGCAGCGACACGGTTCACTAATGTTTTACCAAAACACCATTGACAATTTTTTAAGTTACAACCAACCTTTCGTATACTATTTATTTCACAAACAACTTATTTCGTAAATGTTTTATTTTATAAACACTCGCTTTACAAACATTTATTTGGCAAATGCTTCTCTTTACAAATGCTTCGGATGATATTTAATCATTTATACATTTTTCATTTAATATTTAGATTATTTTGGAAAAATCACGTTTACATTAAATATCATTTTATAATACATTTTCTAAACCATCACAACATGTACACAATGCATGCAGCATGCAAGCAAACGTGTAACATGCAGCAGGCATGGTTTCTGTCACGGTTCCGACGCTGGGGGGCTCCGGCGGTTCCACGCGAGCTTATCGTTGCAGATGGTTTTAATGCACACCACCGCAGCTTCGGCTCGCCGCCAAGGACGGTTCGTGGTTTGCGAAGAGTGCTGCCGGTCGATTCTGTAAACATGTCGAAGTGAAGGCTTGGGTGAAGTGATCATGAGGTGAGCTGTCAATCCATATAATTAAGATGTCACGTGATCACGAAGTGAGTTGTCATTCCATCTTGATTATATGGGCTGACAGCTCACCTCGTGATCACTTCACCTAAGCCTTCATTTCGATATGTTTACAGAATCGACCGGTTGGTCTCTTTGCGACTCTCTTGGAGGAAAGTGGTAGAGTCGTCAGGCATGATGAGGGTATGCTACGATCGGCATACCTAGAAGATGCGGGAGGATTCGTATCGGGCGGCCGATGCGATAAGGGGGTTACAGTGTTTTACAGCAGTGTCGAATAAACGTTTGGCTATGCGTTTCATGAACTGCTGTATGTTGGGCATTTTGAGATCCACATTTCGGCTTCGCCGGCCAGCCTAAGCCGCGGCAGCGGGCGTTAAAGCCACCTGCTCCTCAACTCGCGAGCCACCTCGCCCCGCCGCGCCTAATAATAATAATAAAGTTTATTTCTCTACATATTTACAGAGTTAACAAAAAAATAAATACATAGAACTATTTAAAAGTATTTGCTGGTTTATGTAGTCCCTCTTGGGTAAAAGCCTTCTCCAACTTGAACCATTCTTCGCGATTTATGACAATTTACATACATTCTTCTCCTGCTGTGTTAATAATATTATTCACTCATCTTTTCCTTTACCGACCTACACTCCTCCTGCCAAATGGGTCCTTCCATTTTGTTGTTTGGTAAGTCCATTTTTTTTCCTGAAATATAGCTGTGTCTGCTCATTTCCATTTTTGTTTTTGGCTATGCTTAAGTGCATCTCTTAATTAAGTTTTCTTGCGGATAATAATTAGCAGAGTCTCTAGACTATATTTCTTGTTTTCTGTATTGTCCTTAGTATAAGGATGCTTCTCTCCATGGCATGTTGGCAAGACAAAATTTTGTTTTTCACTCTTTTAGTATACACCCATGTTTGGCTTGCATATGTTAGACTTGGGAGGATACACGACTCTGTTATGACCTTTTTCATTAAAGGCTGTAATTTCCTTTAAGAATTTCTTTTTTCCACGCTATGTTTATTCTTGACCTTTTTCATTCTTAGTAATTTCCTTTAGGAATATCTTGTTGAGCCCAATATTTTTTCCGCACTATGTTTATTCTTCTGTCTATTTCTTTTTCATTGCCGTTTAAATCGAAAGATATCAGTTTGCCTAAATAGACATAATCATCAAGAGATTCAATGGACTTTCCTTCTATTTTTTTTTGGTTTTATGGAGGTGTTTGTAATAATTTTTGTTTATGATGCATTCATTTTAAGTCCTTACTTTTTGGCTTTCGGTGTTCAGGCTCTGAAGCATGATTCAGTCGCAGATTCACTGAAAAGAGCTATGTCATCAGCAAATCGTAGATGTGTTAATTTTTTATTAAGTATCCATAAGCCTTTGTTTTTCCATTCTAGGTTCTGAAATATAACTTCAAGACGGCTATAAACAGTGTGCGTGAAAGAGGGTCACCTTGCCTCACTCCTTTTCCAATTACGAACTATTCTTCATGTCTTTCTAGTTTTATTTTGCTTATACTCTTAGCATATATGTATATTATGTTCTTTAGCACACTTATGTATTTTTCATTTATTTTGTTTTTTCTTAAACCCTATATAGATGAGTTTGATATGCTGTCAAACGCCTTAGCATAATCAAGAAATGCTACTTATGTATAATGGCACGTTGTATTCTTTATATTTTTCTATTATTTTTTCCATAGCGTGTATGTGATCCATTGTTGAGTAACGTGGTTGGAAGGGTGCTTGCTCTATTGGTTGGTGTCTGTCTATGTCTGGAGCCATTCTACTTAGGATTATCGAAGAGAACAGAAGAGAACTCAGCGCCTACGCGGGCTTAAATTACACTCTAGGGGTAGGGCAGACAAGACAACATGAAGTCGGTTTTACAAGCGATTCGTTTCTGTCACTAACTTTTGTACATACCACAACGTTATTGACTTTTTAAGATAATATTTTAATTTAAATTTAAAAATGCTACTTTGTGTATTAGTGACTTTAGAAATCAATCCAGCGCGCAGTATACGGTTTTTTTTTTTTTCACTTATCCTAGTGTTCATCAAATGGATGGACCCTAATCTTATTACAATCTAGCCTTGTATATAGACTAATAAGTATTTTAATTAAAACTTAAACTGTTATTATTGTCTTTACTAAGAATGTGTCCAATGGCACTTTTCTTATTGTCTCTATTAAGGCGAATACACTTCGTTCTTGTGTTTATTTGGTAACACTTGTGCAACATTACACTATTCACTTTCACAAACACTAAACACTAACTCGAACGGTTTTGTTCTTTTTAGTCTTCTCACTATGTCCGTGTGGTCGAGAAGCCGGATCGCTTCGACAGTCACATGCTGATGAAGTCTCTGTTCGTGAGCTTCTGCAGATTTTCGTATCACTTTCTCGATGAACTCAACTGTTAGGTCCCGATGGAGATCATCATTTCGTATATACCAGGGTGCATTTACAATTTCCCGTAGTACTTTGTTCTGGAATCGTTGGATGATTAAAACATTCGTCTGTTTAGTGCAGCCCCACAGCTGAATACCATAAGTCCAAACAGGCATCAGGACTTGTCTGTATAACAACAATTTGTTTTGCACGGACAGCACGGAGTTTCTTCCAAGCAGCCAATACATTCTTTTGAACCGTAGGTCGAGTTCATCTTTTTTCTTCTTTACGTGGGCTTTCCAGCGTAGCATTGCATCAAGGGTCATACCGAGATACTTGGCTGTATTCTCATATGGGATTTGTTTGTTATTAATATAAACTGGAAAATACTGTTGTTTTTTGTTAGTAAAGTCTATGTGTACAGATTTGGATTCATTTAATTTAATCCTCCATTTTTTTGTCCAGTCATAAACTTGGTTAACAGCCATTTGAACCTTTTCTACTGCTTCTTCATGGCTGTTTCCAACGGCCATTATTGCTGTATCATCAGCAAAGGTCCCAATAGTATTGTGTTCTGATTCAGGGATATCGCAAGTGTATAGAAGGTACAGGACCGGACCTAACACGCTTCCTTGCGGTACGCCAGCTTTTATATGTTTCAGTTCTGAATAAGCGTCTTCTTGTCTTATTCTAAAGACTGTTTAGAATGTAGGATTCTAATATTTCTACAAACTGTTTCGGTAGCAGGCTCTTTAGTTTATGTATAAGGCCTTCATGCCATACTTTGTCAAACGCTTGAGCTACGTTCAGAAAAACAGTAGCACAAACTTTCTTGTTTTCTAACGCGTCTTCTATTACGTTTGTGATTCTGTGCACTTGATCGATCGTGGAGTGTTTTTCTCGAAAACCAAACTGGTGCTCTGGTATAATGTTCCTGCTATCTATTATTGGTTTAAGCCGTTTAAGTAGCAGCTTTTCAAACAGCTTTGACATTATGGGTAACAGGGAAATCGGTCTATACGATGTTGTTTCGTGGGCCGGTTTTCCAGGCTTTGCTATCATTATTACTTCAGCAACTTTCCATAAGTCTGGTACATATTTAAGTCTCAGTGCGGCATTTATAAGGGTTGTTAATTTAACCAGACCCTTTCTTAGTAAGTTATGAAGTATTTCCCCTGTTATTAAATCGTAACCTGGCGATTTTCGTGGGCTTATGTTCTGTTTTATTTCTAGTGCGACTTCTCTCGGTGTTGCTAGTTTTATGTCATCTACATGATCTGACATCGCTATATTAACCAGGGTGCGGTCTTCAATGATTTCCCCCTCATTTGGCTGAAAAATATTTTCTAGGTGCTCTGCAAACCTCATAACTTTTTGCTCATTAGTAAGTGCCCATTGCCCGTTCTCACATTTGATGGGAGGGATTTGGGCTATCGGCTTCTTTAGATGCTTAGCAGCTTTCCAAAGGGAGTAGTCTGTCCTTTGGTCGTTACTTAGTTTCTGAAGGTAGGTTTTGGTTGAGTCGTCTTTATAGTCCTGGTTTAGTCTTCTTACTTTTTTTGTAAGTTTGTTTAATTTACGTTTGTCTTCAGGACACCTAGATTGATGCCACGTTTTTCTCTGTCTTCTTTTCTCCATAATGAGCTGCTTGATTCTGATGGGGTAAACATTTCACATCGTCCTTTTGTTGAAATCAGGTGTATTTTCCCATGCTGCTTGTTGGATGTGCATTATGAACTTTTCAACTTCGATATTTAGATGTTCGGGGGTTTTTAATGGAACTTTAAGATCTATTTGGTCATTTAATATGGCCTTAAAGCTCTCCCACTCCGTACACTTATTAACAAGAGTGAGTCTGTTTTCTTTGTATAATTTACTCTCGCTAATTTCTAAATAAATTGCAGAGTGATCGGAGTTCAAGTCATAGCTTTGTTCCGTTTTTCTGTAACTAGTCGATAGATTTTTGGTTACAAAAAAATCGATTAAGTCCGGAATTTTATTTGGATCTGTTGGCCAATAGGTGGGCTTTCCAGTAGATATAACGTCACATTTCAACTTCTTAATGGCACTCAGTAGTTCTTTTCCTTTGGTAGTTGTTAGTTTGGAACCCCAGATACGTATTTTTAGCATTGAAGTCACCTCTAAGACAAATCTATTACCAAGGCGGGCTAGAAAACACATATAGTGATCTTTTTTTATCATATGCCGTCGTGGACAGTAGATGGCACACACTGTCAAGGGGTGTTTTTTGGTTTGTAGACAAATTGCCACTGCTTGGATATCTTTCTCTTCGTAAATAAACACTTCATAGTGCTGCAGATTTTCTTTAACAATAACGGCACTTCCGCCTCTTGCAGTATTGTCTGGGTGTAGTGCATGGTATACTTTGTATCCTTTAAACTTAATATGACATTGCTTTGTGAAGTGCGTTTCTGATATCAGGCACACATCATTTTTTTCTATTTCTAATACTACTTGTAACTCATTCCGATGTTTTTGTAACCCATTTGAGTTCCACGACATAAGTTTAAGTGTAGTATTCATTTTTTTGTTTTAGAAGTAGTGGTTTTGTTGCTATTTTCAATTTTTTTTAATCTCTCGTCGAATGATGACATTAACTTTAAGATTTCATCCAACTTTTTGTTGCTGTTCATATCAGTAAAAGGCGCTTTCGCTATGCCTCTTGTAGTTACTTGAGCGTATGAGATGTTTTTGCTTGTAGTTTGCATCGTGCTTTGACTTGGTTTGAACTGGCTAGGGTCTTCACCTCTTCCAGCAGATGTACTTTGTTGAAGAATCGTATTACTTGTTTTCGATTTTTTCAGTCGTAATTGCTGTATTTCTTTGGCTACAATACATCCCCTGTAGTTAGCCGGATGTGGGGCTCCGCAGTGGACGCATTTTGGCTTCTCTTCTTTTGGTTTTTTGCAATCCTTGGTGAGATGTTTACCTGTTCATTTTACGCACCTCGGTTCTTTGGAGCAATACTTTTGTGTGTGGCCTGGTGTACGCCTGGTATCTTTTACATTGAGGTACTAGTTTTGTGGATTTTATCGGTTAGATCTCCACATTACATCCTAAAATGTGTTTAATGTTGAATATTTTGTTAGTTTCCTCATCATTTGAGAATGTCAGCATGAACATATTGAGTGGCTCTTTGGTTTTCCAACTTTGTTGACTGCTTCTAGAATCTTGTAGCCTTTGCTGCGCAAGTCTTCGACTACTCTTTCCGGGATGCAACTGGAATGCAATTTTTTGCCATAACTCTAATTGGCCTCTCTTGCTTGTTTTCATATGAGTGCCAAAGGCAATCGTTATCGGAAAGGGCTTTTGAGATTGCTCTGTACGATTCTTCGCTTTTAGCATTAACTTTAACGGTATTTCCATTCATCATTTTGATGCTGAACGCGTCAGCTGATTGACTCTCACATAGAAAATCAAAAATTTTTTGGTAATTCTGGATACCATCTACAACAATGGGTGGTGGCAAAGGAATTTTGATACTCTTACCATTACCTCTGTTCACGTCTCTTCCTTGTTCATTTTGAGTGGGTTGGTCAGGAGAGGTGTTCAATTTTCTTTTCTTCCTGCTCTTTTGCCGTATCCACTCTGTTTCTCGAGCGAGTTCTTCTTCGTCCGTTGTATATTCGACAGGCGGTGAAGAAGTCTCAATGGCGGTTGTTGCTGATTTCGGTGCGTTTTCTGCTTGAAGTTTCAGCTGTAAGGATTGGCGTAAGGATAGAAATGAAGCAACTGAATGCTGATATAAGACTGACTATTTATTGGGATAACACACCGTTATATATGAGATTACAATAGTCTTAAAGTTACTTGGTTACACTACCACTACACCTTCCCCCTTTGGGAAAAAAAAAAAGTGTTATATAAGGTAAAAATTACACTTTTTTTTTTTTTTTTTTTTTTTTTTTTTTTGCATTTTGAATACATTACAGATTATAAAATTATTACTGAAAGTAAACAATATATAGTAGTTTACATGAATCATGAATTATGAATCTAAGTATACAATGTTCCTAAAACTAACCTTTTATTGCATTATAAATGACAAGCCATTCCATGTCATGTCAGTGATTACAATTTAAAACATTGAAAGGCTTCGTACGGTTTTTATGAACTATGTCCTCTTTTCCTTTATTGACAATTTTCACATTAGGATCCAAGTCCTCTAACACTAAATATGGTCCAAGATATACTGGATCCATTTTATTTTCAGATGGATTCCTTAATAGTACATAGTCGCCTTTCTTATAATATACAGGTTTCAAATTGACATCGTGCTTAGCTTTTCGCTTGAGTTTGCTAGTAAGCAAATTATCGCGAGCGTCTTTTTGTGCTAACTGAAGTCGATATTTTAGCTCTAACGCATAGTTATCGTGGGCGTATAAAGGATCTACGACATTACCCGATAAGTTATTCGGTAAGATACATTTCCTACTAAAAACAAGTTCATGAGGTGTATACTTAGTTTCAGTGTGTACCGTATTGTTGTACGCAAAACACCAATATGGTAACCAGCTGCTCCAATATCCTGTTTTATTTTCACAGTTAATTCTAAGGTACGCACCCATAGTTTTATGTGAATTCTCCAATGCTCCTATACTCTCGTGATGGTAAGCTGTTGAGGAGAGTTGATTGATTTTTAAGAGTTGGCATACTGCTTTCATTGTACTGGATAGGAACTCTGTCCCCCGATCAGTGGCGACTTCACGAGGTATGCCAAACCTTAAAATAAAATTATCTACTAAGGCACGCGCTACACTTACCGTATCTTTGTTTTGTAATGGATACGCCTCGGTGAACTTGGTAAGCTCACATTGCAATGTGAGTATGTAGCTGTAGTTATTGACATCTCTGGGCAGTGGCCCCATTATGTCTAGAAATACTTTATCAAATGCTGACTTAGCCGTACTCGTTACTACCATCGGTTGTTTAGTATTTATTGAATATTTCTGTTTGTGACACTGCTCGCATTTAGAAACATACTCTACTATATCTTTATGCATGTTTGGCCAATAATAGTATTTTTTGATATTACTCTCCATTCTCCTGATGCCCGCATGACCACTTGTGGGTAACAAGTGAAAGTCGTTCAATATTACTTTTATGTTATCAACGTTATTTACTCTTTGCACCTTATTTACAATACATATACGAGGTCCCGGCCAACTTTGATATTTTTTTATTTCATTTATAAGACCTGCAATGAATTCTTTATTATTTTCATTTCTCAGTATACATATATTATCGATATTAATTGTCTTACATAAACTTACCAAATCCCTCACCAATTCGTCTCGCGATATTGATGATCGGGATGTTCGGTCTAAGTATATAGTACATTTACTCGGTGCATATAATAATTTATTAAATTTTTGTAACCATATTCCACGTTTTATTAATTTACGCAATTCTCCACTACTAATTAGCAAAATTTCAGTAGAGTGATTTGGTTTTTTAACTATCTCGACCACTCTCGGTTGACTGTTATTCAAATTTATGTTGGTGTTATCAATTAACTCATTGTTACTAATATTTTCGTCATCCGCTGCTTGTAGTTTACGACGTTGAGCTCTTGTTAACACATTTATCCTTGTTCTTTCGTTCATATGTTTTAAATCGTCAGACGACATAATAATGCGTGATAAAGCATCCGCAGCTGTATTTTGTTTTCCTTTTAGATATTCTATATCAAAATTATACTCCTCTAATTGTAACCGGAACTTAAGCAATCTACTTGAGGGGTCACGCATTCCAAACAAATAAACAAGAGGTCTATGGTCGGTCTGTATCTTGAACTTTCTGCCGTATAAATATGGTCGAAAGTACTTGACACTCCATACTATTGCTAAGAGTTCCTTTTCAATGGTAGGATAGTTAATTTCGGCCTTATTTAAACTGCGACTGGCATAAGCTACAGGCCGCCCATCCTTATTACATAGCACTGAACCAATAGCAATCCCTGAAGCATCTGTTTGCAAAATAAATTCACTGCCTTCAGTAAAGTCAGGATATTGTAATACTGGCGGATTTATTAACGCCAATTTCAAATGTTGGAACGCGTTTTCACAGTCTTTTGACCATAAATATGTTACACCTTTTGAACATAACCTATTTAAGGGTTGCGCGACCTCTGCAAAATTCGAAATAAACTTTCTGTAATAATTAGCAAAGGCCACGAAGCGCTTGACTTCATCAACACTTTGTGGCCTTGGATAATTTTCTAAAGCCTTTATTTTTTCCTTATCAGGTTTAATACCGTTTTTTGAAATAACATGACCGAGGTACAAAACTTCTTTTTGTAGGAAATTACACTTTGGTGGGTTTAATTTCAAATTTACATTACGTAATCTGCTGAAGACGTCCATTAAGTTCTGATTATGGGATTTCAAATTTCGACCGAACACCACAAGGTCATCTTGATAGACCAGGCATTTGTCGTAATTTAGACCTGACATCGTTATTGTCATCATCCTACTGAAGCTATTGGGACTAGATTTCAAGCCCATTGGCATTCTTGTCATTTGGTACTGATTTTTCCCAGTTGTAAACGCTGTGCATGGCCTACTGTCTTTTTGCAAATTCGTCTGAAAAAATCCCTGAAATAAGTCAAGATGCGAGAAATACACCGCTCCCGATAAAGAATCCAATATGTCTGATATGTTGGGAAGTGGGAATTTATCGTCCTGTATTTTATCATTTAGTTTACGGTAATCGATTACTACGCGCCATTTTTTTTCCTTAGTAGCGTCAACTTTTTTCGGAACCAATAATAACGGACTAGACCATGCACTCCTGGCTTCTTCTATTATCCCACTTTTTAACATGCTATCAATTTGCTTATCTAATTCTGCCTTTTGGGCGTGGGGTAAACGGTATTGCTTTGTGTAAATGGGGGTACTATTTGGCTTTAGCTCAATAGTTTGCTCATATACTGAAGTGACTGTTAACTTGTCGCCAGGTAAATGAAAGACGTCTGGAAACTTTGCACAAATTTTTTCAATTGACTTTTGTTCCTCGTCATTTAAATGTGTCAAATTGAGTAATGTGAATAATAATTTCACCCGATCCGCGTTTATACTGGGCCTATCAAATTTACAGATAAGGTATTCATTTAAATTATTTGTTTTAATTTGAACTGAATTTAATTTAACTTCTGTATCCCTAGTGTTTAAAATTCGTATCGGAATTTTTCCTTTAATTGGCCTGGACAATGTACTGGCTAGGAAAACTCCTTCGCATAGTTCCTGAGAAGTTACTACACAATCTTCCCTTATATTAGACTGAATATAATGTATTGATTCGCAACGCTTAGGTACAATAATGTATGAATCACTTGAGGGTGTCAAGTAATCAACCCGTAATGTAACCCGTTCGTTCCGTTCTGTTACTAATTCTAAACTGTTTAACTCATAATTTATAAGTGCACGATATTTTTTAAGAAAATCCTGTCCTAAAATTCCCTGCGTTTTGCAAGGCAGGCTTTTAAATATAAAAAATTTATGCGTAAAAATGTTCCCCTTATACTTTAACTCTAAATAGCAATACCCTTCCGAAAAAATATCTCCTCCGATACCTTTGACCGTAATGTTCTCTTTATGGGAAGGTATTTGTAAACGTTTCACTGAATCGGATTTGATAGCTGAAATCGATGCTCCAGTGTCTATAAGTAAGTCATGTCCACATTTGTCGATCAAGAATGAAACTTTGTTTAAACTGCTACATGATAACATAAACTCAGTCCCGAAAAAAATGATTCAGCGTTTCCTTATTGGGACTTGCTTGTTCCGTGGTATCTGGATCATTGCCCTCTGTTGTCACGAGATTCATGTTACCCTGAGTGGAATGATTTTCTGCACGATTTTCCGAATAATTTCCGTTAGCGTAATAATTACTTCCACGATGATTACCTCTTGAGTACGGTACCTGGGATCGCTGAGCAGGCGTGCGCCGGTACGTATTATGCGTGCGTCCTCTGGAGTTGGGTTGATAGCCTCGACCTCCTCTGTACTGGCCACGTTGAGGTCTCCTCCCTGTGTTGAAACGATAACTGGAGTTATACATACCTATCATCTCCCCCGTAGCGGATTGAATTTCTTCATCTTGCGCCGCCTGGACTGCTTCTGTCAAGGAATCGAAGTTTCGCGCAGCGATTATAGTACTTAACCGACGATCTCGCAGCCCGTCGGCAAACCTTTTTATTGCCAATTTCTCATTAAGAGGTCGCAAAACATTATAGTTGTTAGGGTTTCCATCTGCCTGCGAGATAGTCAGGTCTATAAACAAGTCTGAAATTTCCTTTCCAAAGTCAAGAACCGTTTTATTTTCCTGTTGAGCATGCTGTAGCTTTGTTTGTAAAGCCACATAACTTTTGCGGGGTAATAATAATCGTCGCATGTCCTTTACAAGCTCATCGACAGTATCATATTTTGGTAGTAATTTTAGCTTTGCCTGCTGCGATAATCGGCTTTTCAGTATGAACATTATTAATTTATTTTTACATTCGGGTTTTGTTAGCACTGAGTCATAATATTCTATAGACTCAATTAATTGCTTTGTATTCTTATCTTCATCCGTCATGACAGGGAATAGGCTTAAAGCTGTTTTTAAATCAAAATTATCTCCCGCCATTGTTTGTGTTTCAAGCAAAGATTTCTTAGTCCCAGACTGATCGATACACAAAGAAAGGACTTGCGTAAATAAATTGTCAAATTCTTCACAAATTTTGGTAATTAAGGAAACTTCTTCTTTCGAGTATTTACCTAATTGCGATTTATATGTCTCTAAAAACTTATTATATTTTAATAGCACTATATCTGCTTCGCTTCTTTTTATCTCTATTACTTTACCTACTCTACGACCGGGACCGATTTTAATAAGGTACGTTCTTATAACTTTTAATTCATTTAAAATTATCGCCAATTCCTCTGCCATAACACATAATTATCTTCTAAATAAACTAGCGTTAAACATTATAATGTGCATTAATATTCATAACCATGCACATAAATATACTAATACAAAATATGTTGTTATACCGTATCTAAAAGAAAAGTGTAATGCATAATATTCATATATCTATAGCATAGCAACGTTAAGCACAACTAAATAGACAGTATAGTACTCATTACTAAACATTTCCTTTAAATACGGTCACATTGAGCCCCTTACAATTTATGCACTGCATACTCGCATCACTTTACGCACTGGGATATGGGTAATCTTTGCACTCCGCACAAATCACGGCACCAACACTAACACTTCTTCTTCACCTCATACTACACTGTCTGGTTTGATCTCGTGTCTGCGCAGGATACTCGCATAGCGCGTCAGCCTTATCTCATCCAATCTCCTTAGTATTTGCTTGTCATGGCACCTTTTTGCCAATTTATACACGACTATGATAATTCCAAACACCAACGTAGTACATATGATGATAAGTAAAATATTTGTCGTTTCGTGTTGCTGAACTTGTTGTGTACTAGCTGTATTTTGGCCCCCGCTCTGAGCAATTACAACTTCCTCCTTTGAGTTGGTGCCTCCCATTTTTGAAGATAGATAATACTTTCAAGACCGAGTTTTTGATTAAATTGTCGCGACAGTTGCACACAGTGTCTAGCTTCTGAGTAATAACACATCTTGGTAAATTGAATAATGAATAATTACATTCAAAAGTCACTGGTCCCGATAGATGTTTACATAACTTAGTCCTTATTGGGACGCGCGAACGCACTCGTGCAGACTTCGGGTGTCACGGTCGCCATGTAAGGATTGGCGTAAGGATAGAAATGAAGCAACTGAATGCTGATATAAGACTGACTATTTATTGGGATAACACACCGTTATATATGAGATTACAATAGTCTTAAAGTTACTTGGTTACACTACCACTACAAGCTGTTGCTGGAGGCTTTCTATTTGACTTTTTAAGTCTTTTAGGTTCTGTTGGAGCTTTAGACGCTCATTTTTTTCTTCGCAATAAAACTTGTACAACAGATGTTCCGTCTCTGTTTTTATGTTCACTCTGGTATCACCCAGCGTATCCTTTCTCGAATCCATTATAAGATTTAAACGAGTATTAACTTCGCCTTAACAATAATATTCGCTGTCAGCCGTCAGCATTATGCAATAACTAGGTCATTGCGATGCAGCCGACTTGACGGCGTTATTTTGATGCGTAAGCACTTAACACTGTGGTACGCGCGCGATCGCATGCAACACATCTGCTTTCAGCGAAAATCGAACGCGGTATACGGTAAACGATTTAAAAAAAAATCAGTAGATTAATCGTTCGTTCGTGCAAATATGTAAAACATTTTATTCCAAACGTTGTTTCATGAGAAAAAAAGAAACAAAAAAATATGAATTGTTTGTCAAATAATACGTTATTAAGAAGAAGTTAATCGGATGATTATTTTGTTAAGTGAATTATTTTGTAAACTAGTTGTATAATGATGAAAAATCATGTTTTTGCCAAACGTTGCTTGTTAAGTAAAAATTGTTTTAGTGAACTGACAGAACACCTCATTAAGGAGTAAGTCTCTCATTTTTTATAAAAAGCAGTATGTATATGTAGTGTCCAAATCTTGGTTGATTATAATTATGTATAACGGAGAAAGAACCTCCGTAGTGTTTTAAAAAGTGTGACATCACAAATGTCATCGTGATCACTCATTTTTGGGTTTTCAAAAGAAAACTTCACAACTTGTTTCAAACTTTGTTTATTCAACGAACAGCGTAACACAGAGAGGTCCGTACTGTACGGCGGCTCAAGCGTGAATGCCCGAGCGTTTGGTGGAATTGGCTACGTCCCCTGTGGCGAGCGGTTATAGGGCTAGGTCCCCTGCCCGCGGGGGCATCCCTCATTCCAGAAATACAGACCCATGATTAGGTTGCATCCAAAGTGCGCAGCTTCGTCGGGCTTGCGCCTGTTCGAAAACAAATTGCAACGTCGAGTACAACGCGTAAATCGCGGGCGCATCAAAGGCTGAGGCGCGTGGCATAACGGGTGAGGTGGGTGCGGAAGGGGCCGCGGAAAGCGCGGTGTCCCTTCGCAAACGCGGATCTCGTGAGGCGCAAATGTTGGCGCGGGCGCGGCCATTGAGGACGGCGGTGTGCGCGCATTTAGAGACGCAGGTGATGTGGTCTGCGCGTAGGTCCGGGCCTGTGGCGCTGCAGGGCGCACGACGCCAAAATTTTTAAAAAGAAAGAAAAATCCGGGAGCAAGTGGCTCCCCCTGCGGCTCTGCGAGCGAACTAGGTCCGATCACACAGCCGCACAGTTGATGGAGAGCGCAGTCCGTGCGGAGAAAGTAGGTGACGAAAAAATATACGAGTTTGACACGACCGTACTGTTCGGACCACAGACTGATTCTCGCTCGATCCCGAATGTCCGAGCGCCTTTTTTTTTGGACGTGACCACTCGCAGTTCAGCACACTAATTCTGGTAACTGCTTAACCAGACTATGCTCCTGTGGTGGCCTCAAATGAATCTAAGGCCCCCAGCCAGGGCTTACAAACTAATTTAAATTAAAGCTAAATGACCGCTCGCTAGGGCATCCCCTGTGGAATACGGACTTCGGCTAGCGGCATCATTTCGGGAGGACAGCAAGGGACAGACAGACAGGCTGGGTAATAACATTATTATTTTGGGAGTTTAAAACTACTGGCTTAGCGACGCGGGCTGGCTTGTTTTTTTGTGAGTGGCGTCTGCTGCTTAACTGCTTAACCGCGCTTGCCTGTGGTGGCCTCAATATAATATTAAAGCCTTCAGTCAGGGCTTATAAAAAACTTACAAACTAGGCGACTACACGCTAAGGGCACCCCCTGTGGGGTACGGGCCTCGGCTTAGGGCGTCACTGGGGGGAGAACAGCTAGGGACGGGCTGGATTGAACTAGATTGTCCAAGCGCCGTCTGTGCGGCCGTATTTATAGAGTTCGCCCCTCCCACGTGCACGTGTACTCAAGTTTTTAGGTTAAGTATTGAAACACTTAAATTACAGTAACAGGAATAGTGACATGCTGTTTAATGTTTATTTTACATCGTTATAAACTTAAAGTAATCAATTTACTAATTTTTGGACAATCAAATTATGAATTTTAATTATTTGAATACTTGTAATGACAAACTATTGTAATCGCTTAGTAATGTCCTCGTACGGGAACGATCCTGGCTCCAGCATCAAAACATGCAAAAATAATGTATTGCTTTACAAAAAGTACAAGTACACAAAATGTTCTACAACTCATTTTGTTGTGGGCGACGGCGGCCGTCACACGTAGTCAGGTTGTCGCGGTTCTAGTGAACCGCGACAATGTTTCAACATAACACCATTGACAATTTATTAGTTTACAACCAACCTTTCGTATACTATTCATTTCACAAACAACTTATTCGGCAAATGTTTTATTTTATAAACACTAGCTTTTCCAAACATTTATTTGGCAAATGCTTCTCTTTACAAATATTTCGGATGTTATTTAATCATTTATACATTTTTCATTAAATATTTAGATTCTTTTGGGAAAATCACGTTTACATTAAATTTCATTTCATAATACATTTTCTAAACCATCACAACATGCAAACAAGTATATACACAATGCATGCAGCATGCAAGCAAGCATGCAGCATACAAGCGAGCGTGCAACATGCAGCAGGCATGGTTTCTTGGGCACGCCACAATTGCTGGTTGAGTGGCTGGAGAGGCACCACGGCGTCCTCACCTTCCGCCTGATGTAGGTACTAACCGGACACGGCTGTTTCGGGAGGTACCTGTTTCGGATTAAGCGGGAGGACACGCCCGGGTGTCGGGTGTCGGGTGTCAGCACTGTGAGGATCGCCCGGAGGACACGGTGGAGCATACGGTGGCGGTCTGACCCACTTGGGCTGAGCACCGCCATGTCCTCGTCGAGGCGATCGGCGGCGGCGACCTTTCGCGTCCAGCCCTGATTGAATCCATGGTCCGAGGAGGCTTGGGAAGAGGTCACCTCCTTCTGCGAAGCAGTAATGCTAGCGAAGGAGGAGGCGGGCCGCGTGAGGGAAAGGCAAGGCCTTCGCCCCAACCGCCGCTACAGGAGAAGATGCCCTGGGCGTCGGGAGTCGCAGGGCGATCCCCGGCCACCGTAGGCACGGGCCTGCAGGCGGCGAGCATTGGGTGGCTCGCTGTCCGATCACCAACAGGCCCGGGTCGATGAAGCGTTGTGTTTCACGCGCGCCTCAAAGAGATGTCAGCATAGGAGACGGGCCCGGTAGGGCCAGAGCCTGCTAGGGCCGCGGTGACTCTTTACTAAAACCCATCCGTGTTCCTACACGGATGGGTTTCAGTCAGTAAGAGTCTGACACGCCCTCCCGCTCCACCCAGAGCGGAAGAAGTCATTTGATGATTTCCCATCCTTAAAAAAAAAGGCATGGTTTCTGTCACGGCTCTGGCGCTGCGGGGCTCCGGCGGTCCCACGCGAGCTTATCGTCGCAATGAATGCTCACCACCGCGGCGGGCGTTTAAGCCACCTGCTCCTCAGCTCGCGGGCTGCCTCGCACCTCGCGCCTACGCGGGCTTAAATTACAATCGAGGGGTAGGGCAGACAAGACTACGTGGAGTCGGTTTTGCAGCGATTCGTTTCTGTCACTAACTTTTGTAGCACAACACTTTTTAAGACAATATTTTAATTTTTCTTTTAAGTTAAAATGCTATTTTGTGTATTGGTGACTTTAGAAATCAATCCAGCGCGCAGTTTTAATAAACTGTAGGCGATTCGTCCAATAAGTATTCCTACATATTTGAAATATCCATTATCTTAATATCTATAATAATAATAATAATATCTTGGGACAACTCACACACCGATCCGATCCGGTCATCCGATAAATACAAACATATTATAGACAAATTACACCCAGACACAGAACGAATGATCATGCTCATCACATTGTTCTGGGTGGGAATCGAACCCACGACCTCCGGTTTAGCAGTCAGGATCACTAACCACTCGTCCAACAGGCCAGTCAAGCCATCTTAAAAAATCATTAGATTAATCGTGTCTTTATTACTTCTGTTTTTGCCAATCGTTGCTTGTAAAGCAAAACTTTGTTAATTAATTTTTGGTGAACTGACAGGACACCGGTTGTCGCAGAAAAATAAAGTGATCTACTCTTACTTGCAGTATCTTCCTGTATCGCGTTATCGGCTGTTGCATAGCATTGGACAGCTGCTTGAACAAGATTTAAAGCGGGCAATTCACTAGAAACACTTGCTTGCACGCCCTGTGCGTTGGAACTCGCTTGTGGGATACCTAGCTCTGTCTAGTGAATTCTCCGCTTTCAAGGAGTGGGGAGGTACTGACGGCTTCATGCGCGCGCACGGACAGGAGCGGCTCGTCGCACACCTGCACCGTGAGCACGGGTTCGTGCTGGCGCCGCAGCAGGTCCCACAGGCACAGTCGCCCGTCGTGCTGTGCCAGCAGTAGCAGCGACAATCTGCAGCGCATGAGAGGGCATCAGTGGCGAGCGTGGCAGTTGGTGCGGGGCGGGGCGCAGGGCAGGGCGCACCTCGTGGGGCTCCACGTGCCATCGCAGATGCGGTGGCGCGCGGACGGCGTCCAGAGAATTGCGGACTCGCGGCAGTCCTCGCTCCACACGCGCGCCGTCCAGTCGCCCACCGTCAGGAAGTTCTTCAGGAAGCCAGGATTGCGCTGCACGCGCCACACAGTCCCCAGGTGCGCGCTGTACTGCAAGTATTTATGTAAATATGTTGGTATCACATGATGCAAGTTCTCTCATAAACTCAGTATGGTATAACAGGGAATAAACCTTAATAACCTGGTGCGTTAAAAACGTTTAAAGCTCGTATTTTGGTTCCACTGAATGCAACTTAAAATTCAAAATGGAATGATTGGCTAATAAACTGTAAGTTACTACCTAATAAAAAAAGTGGTTTTGATTTGAAAAAAAAAAACAATAATTGCAATAATTCAAATAGTAAAACCGGCCAATTGCGTGTCGGACCACGCCTAGTCCACCTGCGTACCAGTCCCCTGAACCATGCCAAAAAAAATGGTAAAATGTATTTATTACTTTTACATTACAACGTTACAAATGCACTTGGTTTAAAGTCATTTTCTCTGGAATTATATATTATGACTTTTTTACTTTTTTGAAATTGGCATTGGTCTGAATAACATATGAGTAACAAAACCTTAGCGGGCAGCTTGTCCACCGGCGTTTTTCCCTTTCTGTTGCCATTGATGACGAATCCATTTTCTGTACCGACCATGAAGCGCGTCGGTATAGTCGGCTCATACTCCAAGGCGCTGATGCCGTTGGATTTCTCCATGCTCTGCACGTCGAAGCTCCACTTTACGACGTCGATGATCATCTCGTCGGTGGGCGCGTCGAAGCGGCGCAAGTCCCACCATTTAACGACGCCGTCGGGCCCGCCCGAGAAGAACTCTTGCCCGGTCTTGGAGTTGATGAACAAGACGTTGCGCACCAGGTCGCGGTGCGCCACGTGCGGCGGCGACATGAGGCTGGGCTCGGCCAGCGGTGAGCGCGTGTCCCACGCCGCCACGTTGCCGTTCATGAGCCCGCCCGCCAGCATGTGCGCGTCCTTGGGGTTATATTGCAGGTCCAGCAGCGGACACGGCGGCGACAGCGTGCGCTCGGGTTGGTTGGCGTTCTCCACGTCCCAGATGCAGGCGGCGACCGGCGCGCGCGACTGGCGGTACCAGTCCACGTCCACGTAGGTGGCAGCGAAGCGCGCGCCGGCGTCCGGCACCCAGCACAGCGAGCTCACGGGCTGCGCGGGCCCCGGCACGCGGTACACGTTTACCGTGCGGCAGCTGTTGTGCTCCACTTCGGGCATGTTGACTAATTCTGTGTAATACGTCTGGTACATTTCAATCGCGTTATTTTGTAATACGAGGCGTTCCAATCCCTGCAAAACATCAAGCAATAGTGAGCTGGATTCAGAGTACAGATGCAGGTTATGGCGTGGTTGATTACAAGTAACGAATACAGTGGCGAGGCAGTGCCCACAGCCGAAAGTTCGAGACAGATTTGACCACACTTGTCGGCCGAGCACTCGCCATCTTGGTCAGATGGCGAGTGCTCGGCCGACAAGTGTGGCGAGAAAGTTACGAGATCAACGGTTTGTTCGCAAAGCCGGCTCGTTGCAATCCATTTTCACTTCCAAACACCTTTACTTTCTTCATCTCGACACGGTTGGTGCAGTGGTTGAGCGATTGACTGCTAGGCTGCATGTCGCAGGTTTGATTCACGCACGGAACAAATATTTTTTATGGCCTATAGAATAGATAGCTGTTCCGGGTCTGGCTATTTGTGTATGCGAGTTTGTATGTTTGTAAACGCACCCACGTCACAGGAGAAATTCCTAGTGTGGGACAACGTTTTTTTTTTTAAAAAGATGAGCAAAGAAGAAATAAATCTATTTAATTCCACTGTTCTCAATTATGCGTGGTGAAAAACGGTGTTAAACTCGTTTAGTTTTCTTAAACCCATTTTCTGCAGTCACTAATAATAATTCATATTAATCCGTGGGAATTTAACTCTCGGATTTCATAAACCTCACGATCCCTCTCTTCAACTGTAACTTACAAGTATTTGAGTATGTCGGAAGCGTTAGGTATCAATGTTACTAAAATGAAGCAGTCGTTGAAAGAGCGCTTCTTTGGCCGACTGAAGAAAGTATTCAAGAGCCTTCTATCAGGCGGAAACAATACTAAAAGGAAGGTGCTTCAACGGTTGGGTCACGGCCGGTATTTGGCGTACTCAAATGGACTCAAACGGAACTTGACGCCCTAGATAGGCAGGTCTGTACACTTCTTACTGCATATCGAATGCATCATCCACGGTCGTCGGTAATGAGACTGTATATCCCGCTAAAGTGTGTTAGTCGAGGCTTCTTAAATTTAATCTTATTTAAATCCCCACATCGACAATCTAGACATCAGGAACAATACTAAAACGCGCGCTTACGTCAAAGGGTAGTTCAGCTGGACGGCAAGGCACGAGCCTTGTAGTGATCATCGCCTGATCGTGTACGAATTTGTTTGTATGTTATCTCAAGGTTCGTCTTACTTAATTGGAAATTTTAGATATAAAAGTGAAGGCGCGAATTGGGATTTTTTTAGCTAATTTTAGTGTGTCATATCAAAAACTTCACTCGCGATGGGCTGTCGGTAGAGGAAAGTGCTGAGATAATGTCAGACACCTTCACTTACTGTGCTGACATTGCCGTTGGTTGCGCATCTATCACCAAAATTCGTAGATGTGATTGGTGGAGTGACTACCTTGATGAACAACGTAATAGCTATCGCAGAGCGCGTAGACAGCTTAATTAAATAAAAAAACGCAAGGTTACCGGGGACCTCCTTACACTTGCTTTAAGTACTTTTAGAGTTGCTAAGTCACGCTACAGAGCATCGGTAGAAAAATCTAAGGGTAATTTACTCCGGAAAATTGTTGATAAACTTGACAAAAAGGGTCCGTGGTCTCCTTTGTACCACGAGTTTAAGGCTAATAGATCTGTCGACCTTGCTTACATTCAGAACATTAAAGTAAAAAAATAATAGTTTAAAAAAACACGCTTTTATAGAAAAATCCAACTAAAAAACAAAAATAAAATTTAATAAATTTGACTAAGAATAGTGTAAAAAAGAAATGAATGTACATTATTGTAAAAAAGCGTGGGGTGCATAGTGTCAATAGTTATAAACATTTTATTAACAGATAATGAGTAGAAGAATCATCATTTTGATAATATCTTCAAAAGCACTTTAAATGCACCCCACGCTTTTTATAATATATAGGGCTTGGGAGCGGCCGGACCAAGGTGTGTCTGACACGCGCCTGCCGGATGGATGAAGCCATGTGTTCGTTCTGGCGCAACATCTGGTCGGTGCCTGTCAGTCATACCGAAGGCAGTTGGATTCGAGAAGTCGAGCGAGCGTGCGATCTATTACCAGAAATGGGGGCAATCACAATCAGCCCCCAAGATGTAGCCCGTGCAGTTCGTCCGTTACCTAACTGGAAATCTCCAGGTCCGGACGGACTGCACAATTTTTTCAAGTGGCTACAAAGGTTGCATGCTCGTTTGGCATCTCAGTATCAAACTGCTTTAGAGTCCGGCTCGCTACCCGAATTCCTTACGACAGGAGTAACCCACCTGCTCCACAAATCTGGTAGCACCGCGGAACCCGAAAATTATAGACCGTTCACGTGCCTACCGACGGTCTATAAGGTTCTTACATCTATTTTGAGAGCAAAAATTAATGGTCATATTAACAAAAACAACATCATGTCTGCCTCTCAAAATGGATGTAGGAATCGGTCCCGCGGTACTAAGGAGCTACTCCTCATTGATATGGCCACTAGCCAACAGGTTCGGCGTTCCTGAAAGGATCTGTCGACATGCCGGATAGACTATAAGAAGGCCTATGACTCCGTGCCTCATACATGGCTCATGAGGGTGCTAGAATTGTATAAAATTGATGCAACGCTACGCACCTTCCTGATGTCGTGTATGGGGCAATGGAGAACAGTCCTTCGCTATCCAGGATGTCGAAATATTCAGAGGAACGGCGAACCGGTAAGGATCGAGCGGGGTATATTTCAGGGCGATAGTTTGAGTCCGCTTTGGTTTTGCCTAGCCTTGAATCTCTAAGCACACTGCTGGAAAATTCAGGGCTAGGCTATCGTTTGAAGAGAGGTGATCAGGTTATAATCTCTTTTCCTTTACATGGATGATTTGAAACTCTTTGCCCCAGTAATCTGCAGCTGATGGAGCTACTGAAGGTAATTGAAACTTTTAGCAGTGCCATCAGGATGGAGTTTGGTGTTGACAAATGTGCGGTCATGCATGTAAAGCGTGGGGCGATTATGGAATCCGTGGGAACTCAACTCTCTGATTCCATAAACCTCAGATCGCTCTCTTCAACTGAAACTTACAAGTATTTGGGTATGTCGGAAGCGTTAGGTATTAATGTTACTGACATGAAGCAATCGTTGAGGGAGCGCTTCTTTGGCCGCCTGAAGAAGGTAGCCTAAATAGCCTTCTATCGGGTGGAAACAATGTGCGCGCCTTCAACGGTTGGGTCATGCCGGTATTGGTGCACTCTTTCGGCGAACTCAAATGGACTCAAACGAAACTTGACGCCCTGGATAGGCGGGTCCGTACACTGCTTACTGCATATCGAATGCATCACCCACGGTCGTCGGTAATGAGACTGTATATCCCGCGAAAGTGTGGAGGTCGAGGCTTCTTAAATGCTAAGACTCTCCACAATCGCGAGATATGCAGTCTCAGGGAATATTTCCTAACTGTCGACGTGGGTTTGCATCGTGATGTAGTGGCGGTGGACAAGGGACTCACCCCGCTCTCCTTTGCAAATGAGAACTGGCCCAAACCTGCGGTGCTTGACACTAACGATCGCAGGGCGGTATGGTAGAGTATGGAACTTTACGGACGCTTTTTCCGGGCCCTACATGGGCCCAATATAGATCAATTAACGTCCGTAGCCTGGCTGCGTTTCGGTGATCTCTTTGGAGAAACCGAAGGTTTTGTCTGTGCAATTATGGACGAAGTTATCTTGACGAATAACTACCGGAGATTTATTGTGAAGGACGGCACGGTTGACATATGTCGGGCATGTCACCGTCCGGGAGAATCAATTCGCCACATTATCTCTGGTTGTTCTCGTCTAGCTAACGGAGAATACTTGCATAGACATAACCTTGTAGCCAGGATTATCCATCAGCAACTTGCTCTGAAATACTCTCTTGTGTACTCGGAAGTGCCGTACTATAGGTATGTGCCCGACCCAGTTCTCGATAATGGCAATATCACATTGTACTGGGATCGGTCCATCATCACTGACAGGACTATTGGTGGCCAATAAGCCTGATATAGTGGTGATGGACCGAATCGAAAGGCGTGCATGATTGTAGACATTACTGTCCCGCATGACGAGAACTTCGTGAAAACCGAGAAAGATAAACAAATCAAATATCTTGACTTGCCTCGTGAGATTGTTGACATGTGGGATGTGAACTCGGCAATCATTGTACCGATAGTCGTGTCAGCCAACGGCTTAATAGCCACGAGCCTTGACCAACACCTCAGGAAGCTCTCGTTAGGCAGCTGGATCAAGGGCTTGATTTAGAAAGCAGTACTTCTGGACACGGCTCGCATTGTTAGGAAGTTCCTCTCTCTGGAGCCCTGACCGCCGGCAGCTTGGACCTTGTTCCCGATACCGGTGGGCTACTATTTTTTTATATTTTTCAAGGTTTTTTTATGTTTTTGTAT
The DNA here is from genome assembly GCA_905163435.1 of Mamestra brassicae. Classification (NCBI taxonomy): domain Eukaryota; kingdom Metazoa; phylum Arthropoda; class Insecta; order Lepidoptera; family Noctuidae; genus Mamestra; species Mamestra brassicae. Next base: position 20,646,555 of record LR990993.1, on the reverse strand, counting down.
TTTGTAGGAAATAATTAAAAATGTAAAAAGTAAGTTTAAAAAAAAATAAACGAAATAATAATATTTATTTATTTGCAGACCGAGGTCCATAGCGTTAGTAAATACATTAAGCTTATAAAAATATTGTTGTTGTTGTATTGTTGTTGTATATGTCGGGCATGTCACCGGCCCGGGGAATCCATCCGCCACATTATTTCTGCTTGTTCTAGTCTGGCTAACGGAGACTATTTGCACAGGCACAACCTTGTACCTTGTCCACCAGCAACTTGCTCTTAAATACAATCTTGTGGAATCTGAAGTACCGTATATATCGCGCAATGATTGTTGATATAGTAGTCCCTCATGACGAGAACCTCGTGAAGACTGAGAAAAATAAACAAACGAAGTATCTTGACTTGGCTCGCGAGGTTGTCGACATGTGGGATGTGAACACAGCAGTCATTGTGCCGATAGTCGTGACAGCCAATGGCATAATTGCCAAGAGCCTCGACCAACATCTAAAGAGGCTCTCGTTGGGCAGCTGGATCAAGGGCTTGATTCAGAAAGCAGTACTTCTGGATACGGCGCGCATAGTTAGGAGGTTCCTCTCTCAGGGGCCCTGACCATCGGTAGCTTGGACCATGTTCCCTACATTTTTTTATATTTTTAAATATTTTTATGTCTTTGTATTTTAATATTTAAAAATGTAATTGAAATGTATATACAATGAATAAAGGAAATAATAATAATAACTTATTTCAGACTTAGTCCATAAGTTTGTTAGTAACAATATTCTTACCCTAGTGTTAGTAAATTACAAGTAGTTAGGCGCTTGCTCTCGCGTGTAGACCTATCCAGTGCGCCATCAGTACCGAGTCCCATCAGTACCGAGTCCCATCAGCCGGCGCACTTGGCTAGGATAGCAACTCAACAGACAGATGTGTTGCTGGGGAGTTTGTTGCGCCACTTCTTCTTCCCAGCTAAAACACTAGGACATGGTGACGGGCGGGCGTTTTGGGGGACTGTCTTTATGTAGAACTTTGACGTTCAAAAAGTGCTGGCACTCAGCCTAATTAGAATAAATGACTTTTGATTTTGATTTTTGATTTTGACCCGCGCCAGCATCGACGCACATCGATTACGTATAATCGCGTGGAATCCTTTCACCGCCATCCTTTGTTGTGTGCATTATAAAAGACGTTTGGAAACGTTTAATGCAAATTGGTGGAATAGCAACAACGTAGGGATGGTAACTTGCAGTGCGTCTAGATGTCCGATGGTAGAAGGAGGCCGGTGGGATGGGGTCGTGGAGTTCTTGGACACTCTCCCCGAAGTACAATCTGTAGAACACTGACTAGCAGGCAAACTTGCGGCGACGAGCCAAGCTGTAAAGCTTGGTATCCACCAGTTTTACGTCGCCAATGAGCCTCTTAGGTCTGCGTTCCACCGAGTCAAGCGCGGCAAGTTGGTATTTAGCTGAGCCATCCCAAAGGTGGCTGCAATACTCCATGCAGGATCGGACTTGTGCTTTGCAAAGGGTTAAAAGCTGTCCAGGCGTGAAGTATCGCTTCACTCTATTTAGGATGCCCTGGTTTTTGGCCGCAGTTTGGGCTTTATGCTCAATGGTGGCGCCGAAGTTGAGACTGGGTGTCAAATCCATGCCTAGGAGCTGGAGCCGATCGGTTACAGGGACAGATGTACCCCGAAAAGTAGGAGTTAGGTAGAAATTACTCCTTTTTGCGGTGAAAAGACACGCTTGTGTTTTGGTGGCATTAAAAGATACCAGGCTTAAGGTCAAATTTGTCCACTCTGCCATGACCTCTCTCAAGGAACGAACCTCTTCCCCGCTGGTTTTTGCGCTGGACAAATATCTCTCTGAAACCGAACTGTCATCTGCGTACCCAACAATACCAGGCTGAAGCAGGTCATTGATGTGTAGCAGGAAAAGAGTTTCAGAGAAAACAGACCGAGGAGACAGAGGAACTCCGGCATCAATAGCCGTCAATGACTACTCGGATCGACCGTTCATTAAGGAAGTCTGATGTCCAGCTTCAAAAATCAACTGGGATGCCATTAGCAGGAAGCTTGCTGAGTAGACTTGCGTGCCAGGCCCTGTCAAAGGCCTTCAAGATATCAAGCGATACAGCAAGTGCTTCGCAGTGTTTCTTGATAGCTTCGCCCCAGCAGTGCGTGACATACACAAGAAGATCGCCAGTTGACCGTCCCCGGCGAAGGCCATATTGCAGGTCACTGCGGAGATCATTGTCTTCAAGGTAGGTCAGCAACTTACTGCTCAGCACATAACCTTGCATAGAATGGAGGTAATGGCGATCGGTCGTTAATGAGCAGAGTCTGCACGGTCGCCTTTTTTCGGCAAAGGTTGTTGTGCATTCGCAAGCTTCCAGGATTTCGGAACCGTTAGAGAGAGGCGGAACAAGCGTGTCAACATAGGAGACAGTTCAGGCGCACCCTGTCTCAACACTCGCTGGAATGCCGTCAGGCCCGCTGGCCTTGTTCACGTCTAGACTGCACAATACTCTTCGGACCTCTTTAATGTGAACTGCGATCTCCGGCATCGAAGAGTCACAACGAGGTACAGATGGTGGTTGTTTAGAGCCAGGGTCCAGACGTGAATTGCTAGCAAAGAGAGATGCAAATAAATTTGCTTTCTCACTTGCAGATTGAGCCAGTGACCCATCAGGTTTTAGCATTGGTGGTAAAATGGGCCGACATAAATTCATTTCAACCGCTTTCGAAAGGGACCAGAACTGTTTAATATCCGGAGGGTGTGATGCTGGTTTAGCCCCGATACGTCCGACATGGTCAAAACGTGCCCCACGTAGAACTCGCTTGCAAAACTTTGCGGCAGAATTAAAAGCCCTTTTCCTCGCGCAAACCCTGCGTGCTCTAACTTGTCGGTCGCGGGCCTTGATCCAGGCTTAGTAGGCCCGCTGATACGAGGTGGCCCAGCAGAGGCGGGCCGGCATCAGCCACGGATTCTGGAAGTCACATTGGTTCCCGCGATACCCGGCGTAGGTGGGAGATGGAACACCGGGGTGGTTTTAGTCAGTAAGAGTCTGACAGACCCCTCCGCCCGCCCCAAGGCTGAGGACATCCATGAGGATTTCCACCCGAAAAAAAAAAGGGCTTGGTAGTTAGACTCTTTTCGGGCCTCGACGTGGGCACATTCTGCATTGTACCAAGGCCAGGATTTGTGACCGTGCGGGATGTCAGAGAATGAGATAAAATATTCCATCCCCTGCCAAATCACGTCCTACGCCTCTAACCCGGCAAGGTCAGTTTTCTGGTACGGGAACAACCATTCTTTGTGATGAGCGTTGAAATCCCCCAGGAAAAAGAGTTTCGCTGTTGGGTACCGTTGCTGGGCTACGTCAGTCGACTCCACGAGGAGATTGAACAGCACTGTTGTCTCCTGGTCACCACTGTGCGATCGGTAAACGCCGATGTAAAGAAATTTATCCACGCTAGTGTCCACAAGTAGTCATATGGCAGAAAAGCCCGATCTCTCAAAGCAACGGAGACGACGACAACAAATAATTTAATGTCATCGCGGTCGTACACGCAGACCCAGGCTGCTTCTTGAACTTGTCTTCAAGAGAGTAACCCGGGCAGTTGAGGTACGCCACGTCCAACGGGGTTGTTATCTTTGTCTCAGTCAGGAAAAACAGATGCGGCTTCTCGGCCTCAAGGTGATGATGGGCCGTATTGAGATTGGAGTGCAACCCCCCGATGTTAGTAAGGTGCACTTCAAGTGGGAGGAAGTGCAGCCGTTGTTTAACCTTATTATTTTTATTGCTTTGGTCATTTTAGTTTTTATGAGTAGTTGGGGGAAAAAGTCGAACTTTCGAGGCGCTGTTCAGTGAACCAAGTGGAACACTAGAGCTTATCCAACCTTATTGAGTAACTCACAATTAGGCTCGTAGATTTTCTGTTTACTTTCAAAACTTTTCAATTCCCAGTGAGCCTATGATACGTCATGACTAGTCTATGGCCAGACATTATCCGTTGCAGGGGTAAACTTCTTTTCTGGTTGCTTATCCCATGATCAAATTTATGTAGCTCTATTGCGTGTTCATAACCAGCATCTTTATTGTTTGTGTCCGGGTGACAACGCCGCTAACATCATGTAAAGAGAATATTATCGTTTCAACGTTTCTCATCACGAAACATTACCAGGACTGGTCGGCATTTCCAACGGAAGACGTGATAAAGTCAGTGCTTTGCATAACACTCTTCCGAATTCCCAATCCCAAGAGGTGTCTGGTAATGCAGGATATTGACAGTTCGCATATCTTATCTAAGCAATTTTTTGCTACAAAGTTGCGGGCAACAGCTTGTAGAATAATATTTTCATTCAGAACTATTTTTCTAAGGCATTTACATAATTATTCAATTTTCATGTACTTAAGAGGTATTTTTATAAATAACTAAACATTGTTCCAAACACATGTTTTGTTTAATAGATGGCGCTCTGTGTGTACCTGCTTCGCAGGTTCTATTCGAACCTGTAATTTTTTTTGCAGAATTGTTAATTTACAGAAATTTGTTCTTGGTTAAACATTTGGGTTTAGATATACATACATATATGTATGTTAAATAATAAAAATGTTGTAAAAAGTATTCAAAAAACGATTACTATCGAAAAATATGCATTGCAGAAAAGCAAAAAGTACAAAAATAACTTTATAATAATTTAAAAAAAAGCGAGAGTTGGGGTTCGAACCAACAGCATATTATTATGTATTGGGAGGCAGTCACTGCACCGCCGGGTCCATGAACTCTGTTGACATTAAATGGAAAATAGCCGACCGTATAATATGATCAGAACGTGTCAAAAACATTGAAATTATATTATGTAATTTTAAAATCTTAAAATGACCATAACTTTTTTTCCTGACTACCAATTTAAATGAAACAAAGACTAAATGTTGCTCAGAACTAACCCGCATACAACTTTGAAAACCCTGAGTAAATCTGTGCAATATCTTCGGAGATTAGCGTTAACAGACAGACAGACAGACAGAACGACAAAAAAATCCAAAAAATCTTTTTTTTGTGTTGTATTTTCCTTTTCCATCGCCCTTAATCCATTTTTGGTAAATTTATTGAATGTACAGACACAACGGTTCCTACTGATTTATTATATGTATAGAATAGATAGTGAGTTATAAGTAATTCGTTTTGAAACACAAAGTAGTGTAAATATTAAAGTTTATTTGTTTGTTTACTTAAAAATGGTCCTAGTTTGTGAAGTTGGTGCTGACAATGTGTTTGTTAGAGATTTAAAGCAGTAAGTTTTCACAGCTGTTCAAGCAGATTCAAGTTGTGTCTAAAGGTACCCGACCTACGACCTACCCGAGTTACGAGAATTAATCCAAAAATACAATAATTCATCTCGTACTCGTAATTCAATCCTCAGAGTTATGAAACATAAAACTGGCTGTGTGGTTGTGTACACATATAAATTACTTTGTTTTCCGCATTTTGTTCAATACTTGTACTAACTGGAGTGCGCGATTTATAGATTTGCATAATTTTCATTCCTCAGCAAACAAGCATGACCGATCAGAACAACATGTAGATGGGAAAGTTCCATCAAAGGCCATCACCTCCACCAGTTCTCCCAATCCGTTCGTGAGCGGCTGGATAGGACATGTCTGGCGGTGGATCACTGTGTTACCCAATTTCTCACACAGGTCATGGTAACTTTAATAGTAAATTATTTTCTTTTAAACTAGTGGCTTCGCCTTTTTGTCAATGTTCTACATCTGACATTGAATACGAACAATCCGCTCATCACATCTTATGGGAGTGTATTCTTTGGCAAACTGAACGCAATATTATGTTAGATAGCATCCAGGTTACATCTGGAGTTGTTTACTGACAACTCCAGATGTGATGTAATGTGTATGTGTGTGTATAGTAATACGGACCTTGTAGAAATCATTGACTCGGCGTTTTTCTGGTGGTCGCCACTGTTGGTTCTGGCTATCCGAAGTTGCAGAGTTTGGGAATATGTGGCGGGCTTGTCCCATAAAAAAGGCTTCTTACCTGATAAGACTCTCCACAATCGTGAGATATGCAGTCTCAGGGAATATTTCCTAGCTGTCGACGTGGGTATGAGAGTATCGCGATCGCGAGCATCGAGATGTAGTGGCGGTGGACAAGGGATTCACCCCGCTCTCCTTGGCAAATGAGAACTGGCGCAAACCTGCAGTGCTAGACATTAATGATCGCAGGACTAGGTATCGTTACGAGTAGTATCAGCCCTATCAGCGCGACCGCGTCACGCCACTGACCGAAGACAGCGCCATGACGCAGTGGATGTAGCCGTCGTCCTTCTCGATCTTCCGGCGGTACCTCTGCGTGCCCTCCAGGTCGTTCACGTTCACGCCCTCAGGCCAGCCGCCCTCCGCGTGGTTGGCACCGCTGTTGGTGAACTCGGCCCTGGAAGAGGGGCGGCGGCGGTGAGCACGGGCGGGTGTCACAGGGAGTCTGGCGTCACTCGCCGCGATACCTACCGGATGGTGTTGATCTCGCAGTGCGAGTAGTTGGGTGTGTGCTGCGTGATGGAATGCACGGGGTTGCGCAGGATGTAGTGGCGCTGCTCCACGGGGTTGGACGCGATGCTGTCGCACATGTCCACCTTAGCCACACTGAACATCGGCTGGCGACCGAACGAATTGCGTAGTTTTGTATATGGATGTGATAACGCCATTTTAGGTACTCAGATAATATTTATAAACAAACAAAAATAATAAGTACTGATGACAATATTTTTTTAAATGACAAGCATTAATTATATTTTCTAGCGATACAGTAGGTAATACTTTGATGACATCTGATTGACACTGACACATAAACTATGTACATAACTGGACGAGTTTGACTGCCAGTGAGAATACTTCATGTCCATCAATGCCAAGTAGTTCAAAAGTTCAAACGCTTCAGAGAATTTAATAAACTATACATACAAAGTGTATTTGAATCCTGTCTAAAATGTGTACCTAAAGTGATTTGTGTAACAAATAAAAATTAGGTTTAAAGCGTCGCATCAAGTCGTATCTCGGTGTGAGCAGAACTTATGAGCATTAGGGTGCGTTTCCAGTGAGGCGGTGTGTAGAGGAGCAGCGAATAGCGGCGCATGAAATGTGAAATGTATTTTAAAGTGTATCATCTATGTTTTAGACACAGAATTTAAGCACCCTGTTACATATTTTGCAGTACAGGTGTGGAACCCCTACTAGGTACCTACAATAAATATATTGAGTGTATAGAAAGCATACAACGTAAATTTCTGAAGACTATGCATTATCGCTGCTTAAAAAGTTGTAAGTAATCTCTCTTATAGTGACTTACTTAAAAAATATAATCTGCTTTCTTTGAGTTCAAAGCGTACTTTTCTTGTAACTACATTCTTGTATCACTTATAAAATAAATAAAATAAAATATTTTTATTTCAGACCTTGATCCATATGATGTTAGTAATACACGCTACTTAAAAAAACTATGTTAGTGACAGACTTATGCAATAACTCGTATGATTGTTTAGACATTAGTAACTAGTTGTGTTATATATACACGACCCGTATTTGCCACTACTTCCAGTCGTACAAATGCCGACTTTTTATTGTTTTTTAATGATGGAAATCATCAAATGACTTCTTCCGCTCTGGGTGGAGTGGAAGGGCGCGTCAGACTCTTAATGACCTATCCGTGTTCCTTCTAAAACCCTTTGCATTCCAGGGCCGCGGTGACTCTTTCGAACAAATTCCGCAACCCCGGCAGGCTTTGGCCTTAGCGGCCCCGTCTTCTATGCTAACATCTCTTTGAGGCGCGCGTGAAACATAACGCACCATCGACCCGGGCCTGGTGGTGATCGGACAGCGAGTCACCCAACGCTCGCCGTCCACAGGCCCGCGCCTACAGTGACCGGGGATCGCCCTGCGACTCCCGACGCCCGGGCGTCTTCTCCTGTAGCGGCGGTTGAGGCGAAGGCCTTGCCTTTCCCTCGCGCGGCCAGCCTCCTCCTTCGCTAGCATTACTGCTTCACAGAAGGAGGTGACCGCTCCCCAAGCCTCCTCGCTCCGGACCATGTATTCAACCAGGGCCGGAGAGGTCACCGCCGCCGATCGCCTCGACGAGGACACGGCGTTGCTCAGCCCAAGCAGGGCAGACCTCCACCGTATGCTCCACCGTGTCCTCCGGGCGATCCTCACAGTGCTGACACCCGGGCGTGTTCTCCCGCTTAATCCGAAACCGGTACCTCCCAAAACAGCCGTGTCTGGTCAGTACCAGCGTCAGGCGGAAGGTGACGAGGCCGTGGCGCCTCTCCAGCCACTCCCCAAAAAGGAGCCTTACCGCCGCAATTGTGGCGTGCCCAGCGCTGGTCCACGATAGTCGCTGTCTCCATACCGCCATGGTATCCTGCCGGAGCTCCGTCCGCCGCGATGCAATTTGCCGCGGCAACGGAGTTTCGCCCTGGCGAAGCGCCTCCACACGCCACGCGTAGACGTGCGCGAGAGCTTTCGCCTCCAGATCCCATGGTGGTAATCCGGCAAGGAGGCTCGCCGCATTGCCGGAGACCGTGCGGTATCCCCAAGCCAGTCGGAGGGCCATGACCTTTTGGAACGCGTTGAGCTGGCGACTGGTCGCCCCTTCAGCGTTTGGACCCCCAAGATTGGGCAGGAGCCGCTTGAAGGCAGCTCCGGCCCGCTCCAGTCTGGGACCTAAACGTCGGAAGTGCTCCTCGAAGTTCCACCGGCTGTCGAGAACGAGCCCCAGATATCCTACCGTTACTTGGGATCCCGCTGGTGGCCTGTTCCGAGAACCATGAAAGCACATGGCCTCGGATTTGTGCAGGGCCACCTCGAGACCCAATTGCCGGATCCTTTCAGCGACTATCGCGACCCCGCGTGTTATTAAGTCGGCCGCCGTTTGATACGACCTCCCCTGTGCCAGAACCAGCGTGTCGTAAGCGTAGCAGACTACGCTGACGCCAATAGTGAGGACAGCACGCAGCACCCAATCGTAGCCTATGTCCCACAGGAGCGGCCCCAGAACCGAACCCTGCGGAACACCGCACGACATCTCTTGCCAGTTCCACTCTCCCCGGTGACCGGGGTAGATGACGGCCCTATCAGTCAAATAGTCCTCGACCACGCGACGGAGGTAGGTCGGTGTCCGGTAATACCGGAATGCCTCCCTTTTTTTTTTTTTTTGATCTCGGGGAAATCCTCATGAAATCCTCCACCCTGGGGCGGGTGGAGGGGTCTGTCAGACTCTTACTGACTAAAACCACCCCGGTGTTCCATCTGCCACCTACGCCGGGGATCGCGGGAACGTATGCGACTTCCGCAATCCCCGACTGGTGCCGGCCCGCCTCTGCGGGCCACCTCGCGTCGGCGAGGGGAGTGAGGTGTTTAACTCCCCTCGCTACGTCAAAGAGGGGCGCACGGGAACACCACGCGCCGCCACCTCGGGTCCGGATGAGTGGGGGGCGACGGACATCCCCGAGTCCGCCGCCCCTGGACCCAGTTAGGGGGGCCGGAAGAGGGCAGCATATCCTCCGACGCCCAATGCGCCTGCTGCGGGCAGGGAGAGCGGTTGTGATCTCCCTCTCCCTTTCCGCAGCCTCCTTCTGCGCGATAACTGTCTCGCAGAAGGAGACCACCGCGTCCCAGGACTCCTCACCGCCGACCATAGCATGGACTACGGCCGGCAGCGAGAGGTCACCGCCTACAACAGAGATGAGGGCACGGCGCGGCTCCTCCCAAGCTGCACACTATGCAAGCGTATGCCGTGCCGTGTCCTCCCGACAGTCGACGCAGTGGTGGCATCGAGCGTCCGGCTCCCTGCCTATGCGACACAAGAACCTCCCGAAGCAGCCATGCCCCGAGAGGACCTGCGTCGCACGAAACGTCAGAGAGCCGTGCCTTCTCCCGAGCCACAGGTCGAGCACCGGAATACCTCCCTTATGCAACTCCAGGGCAGGGAGTTAAAGGCATTGGCGATGTCAAGAGACACCTTCAAGACGACCCTACCCCGGGACACCGCATCGTGAGGGCTCTCACGCGCATGATGGCGTCCACTGTTGAGCGCCCCGTGCGGAAACCGAACTGGTTCTCCACCAGATCCGGCCCCATCCTCACCAGGTGCCCGACGAGGCAGTTTGCTATAACTCTTTCAAAGAGCTTGCCCACCTCGTCGAGCAGCACGATGGGCCGGTATGCGGACGGAGAGTCCGCAGGGCGCCCAGGTTTCTTAATGAGGACCAGATTCCCATCTTCCAACGAAGTGGGAACTGGCTTCTCTTCAAGCATGCGCTTAAGAACCCCCTTAGTCGAGGCCCGAGAGTCTCCAAGGCCAGGGCTTTCCCAGGTAAGCCGTCGGGTCCAGGGGCGGTATTTTTGGCCTTCAGCCTGTTTACCGCCACTCTCAGGTCTACCTCAGTCACCTCAAGAGCGTTGTCATCGTCGTCGCCGTCGTCAGTGTGGTCCACATCGGGCACCGCAGGTGGCGGAACCATAGGCGGGGGAGTATGCTCCCCTCGCGAAGGGAACAGAGCGCTCTCCACGTCCTCCACCAGCTGGGACCGGAGACTGCGGAGTTTATCGTGTGTAGTCTGTTTCTCGAATTACCAGCAATTCCTCAAATTATCACAACTTGGCAACCCCACATAATTCATTCAATTTTAACTAGCCAATCAAATCAACTACTGTGGTCGGAGTTGGAGCATAAGTTCAGTCATAATCTAAACATGTGTGCCGTTCATACACACGAAATTATGCAGCTATGTGCTACACAAGCGTAAATTTATGAATGGAAATAAGGCCGATAGCGCGTTTGCCTAACCACGTAGTATAGTGAGTTACGCGAGAGTCTAGCGCTCCGCGCTGCTACATGTTGCTTTAAACATTTTAGTAGGAGTTTTAGCTTTTTTAATATTGTTTTATTAATGCGTTCTTGGTAGGGTAAGCATGGTCTTAAATTGTTCTTTGTGTGCACGCCACTGAGAAGTCGGTTGTATTTTTCTGTAAAAAAAGTTTTATGATACCAAGAGAACATTATACCGGGATCTAAATCTATCTTTGTGCAAGTCCAGGGCATGGTCTACCCGTACTTATGACAAATTTTATTGAATTTGTATTCTTAAAGAAGTAATAGTAATCAAGTTCAGAATCCTTAATGTTGTATTTCAAGATTATTATTAAGCCTTTATTGCCAACATAATAGAATATACACTATTTCATATTTAATTATTTACTATGCAATTAAACGTATTTAAAGATAAATAAGCTTTTAATTACTACTTGAAGCTACTAGTGCTACTCGTGCACCTATGCACAAGTCAACATCTACTAAATAGTTTAATTTCAGTTCAGCCACGCGCGGTCAGCAAAGTTATGTTGGGTCCACACGATACAGACTTCCATGAACTTCTATAGAATTATGTCTGAAAGCAATGCAGATCAAGTCGGCGTTATATTGTATTTTTATACCGAGTTCATGGCATGATAATACAAAAGTTTGTATTGTGTGGACCTTCATGGTAAGGTCGCTAGTAGGAACTTTGTTTGGGAGTTACCTGTTTCGGATTCAGCGAGACGACACGCCCGGGTGTCATCACTGTGAGGATCGCCCGGAGGACAAGATGGAGCACATGGTGGAGGGCTGCCCTACTTGGGAGGAGCACCACCGTGTCCTCGTCCGACTTTTCGCGCCCAGCCCTGGTTCAATCCATGGTCCGTAGCGAGCAGGCATGGGCAGCAACGTGTGGACGTGGACGATATCTGACACGTGAACAAAACTCACGACGGGGTGGATCGCACCGATATTGCTGACACGGTCATGAAGCTATGTCACAAATGTGGACCCACCTCAAGATGGCGCACACGAAAATTTGCTATCTTTTCACCATAGGTGTCGTTTTCATGGTTTTTGGATTGCTAATAACGAATATCCAAAATTTAGATCCACTATGGCGCCGCCGAAAATTAAGTGAATTCCAGCAAAACCAGGCCAGCTTCAACTTACTATTATGTATATTGTACCGCCGCCAATTTTATTGTTCGTCATTATTTCATTCTTTGCAAATTTGCTTTAAAATGTACGAGCTACTGCATTTTTTTGAAGAAGGAATGCCGAATTTAAATATTTAATTTATTTTCCAAACTAACTTATAGTTATTTTAAATTAATATAAACATACCAAAGTATAGTATTTCAAAGACATTTCAAATATTCTAAAATAAATTTTAAATGTTTACAAATATTATACTTAAAATCCTTATAAAAAGTAAAAGAACAAAAAGTATAACGCTGTGCAGCAGCTGGACCGGCTCGTCAGAAGAAGGAGAGCTCCTTCTTGACGACGGCGGCGAAGTCGGCTGCGGCAGCGTCGAGGTCAGCGTCCCCCGCCGCGCCGTCCACCGACGTAAGTGAAGCGGCCGGGCTGGTCTCCTCCGCCTGGCGCTGCTTCAGCTTGATCTCGCGCAGGCGCGCCTCCAGGATGCGCTCGCGCTTGCTCTCGCGCTCCAGCATATGCGTGAGCAGCGTCTTGTCATGCTTGTCGGAGGTGGCCAGGCCGGCCGACAGCTCCAGCAGGTACACGGCGCCGCGCCGGCTGCCGGCCGTCAGCAGCGCGCCCTGCGCACGCCACACATTACATTTAAATAAAAATAAAAATGCCAAGGGATGAAACTACAACATTATCGAGACAACGAGCTAGGGCCGTCAACGAATGATTGTAACCTTGCCTCAACTAAATGAGCTAACTTGACTTGACCTTGTACACACATTTAACAAATAGATATAAGAAGAAGGGAACATAAAAATAGGTACAAAGGTGATCAACTTATTTGTAAACAAATTTCTTCCAGCATACCTGCGAAAGGAGAGTCGAATAAAAGAGATGTAGACATCGTGTGTAAAAGTTATGATAACGTAGAACATACTATATATAAAAATATGACTTAAATGAATATCATACTAATACATACTACTTAAATAATAATATAAGATAAATAATAATATATACTTTAAATATGCCACTATGATGGTACCGAAAGGTAGTGTTCTTTCACTCTTCTTTTAAAAACAAAGAGTTTTGCAGTCCTTAATGTCAGGCGGCAGTGCACAGTAAATGAGTAGGAATAGAACCGGTAGAGTGGGGAGATCTATGCACCACACCTTTTTGGTTCAAATATTTTATTTGAAAAGACCATAATAATATTCACTAACATAATCCTTTGTAAACATAGATAAAATTTCATGCGATTCAAAATGTAAAACAAGCAATAAAGGTAATGTCGCATGGGAAGTCCTGTCCGGAAGTCCTGGCCATGACGGCATCGGTATCGAACTTCTCAAACATGCAGGCCCTCACCTGCCTAGAGTGCTGGCAATTCTTATATAGGACATTCGTACTTATCTCCTGCACTTATGAAAACTGTGGTGGTGCCAATTGTGAAAAATAAGACTGGTGATATTGCTAATAAATCCAACTATAGGCCGATTTCTCTTGCCACTACGGTAGCGAAAGTGCTTGATAGTTTGCTTAACAATCAAATGGATAAATACCTGAACATTAGCGATAACCAGTTTGGTTTCAGACCGAGACTCTCCACGGAGACAGCCATCTTGTGTGTGAAGCAAACTATAAAGTACTACACTGAAAGACGAACACCCGTTTATGCGTGTTTTCTCGATTTATCGAAGGCATTGGACCTGGTTAATTACGATATCCAGTGGCAAAAATTTAAAGATATATCTCTGCCTGCAGAACTCATCAGGATTTTTAAATTCTGGTACAATAACCAGGTGAATGTTGTGCGATGGTCGAGTGCATATTCAGAGCCGTACAGGTTGGAATGTAGGGTGAGGCAGTGGGGACTATCCTCACCCAAACTTTACAATCTCTATGTCAACGCACTGATAGCGGAGCTAAGCAGCACCCGTGTCGGCTGCCATATTGATGATGTATGTCTAAATAATATCAGTTACGCGGACGACATGGTGCTGTTGAGTGCTTCTGTATGTGGCTTTTCAGAATGGTTGGGCATCTGTGAAAAGTACGCTCACAACCATGGCTTGACTTATAACGTCAAGAAAAGTGAATGCATGGTCTTTCGGGCCAGAGGAAAATGTCCGACAACAATACCTACCATAAAACTAGCTTGAACGCCTCTGAAGAGGGCGGAACATTTTAAATACCTTGGACATATGTTGTCCTCTGATCTGAAGGACGATGCAGACATAGAGCTAGAACGCAGGACGTTGTCTGTAAGGGCGAAAATGATGGCCCGCAGGTTTGCTCGTTGTACCACTGAAGTGAAAACCACATTGTTCAAAGCATTTTGTACATCAGTCTACACGAGCAGCCTGTGGGTCACATACACGCGCGGACAGTACAGCGCCTTGCGTGTGCAATATAATAATGCATTATGAGTGCTGATGGGGCTGCCCTGATTCTGTAGCGCATCAGGGATGTTCGCCGAGTCACAAGTAGACTGTTTCTATTCTACTATGCGAAAACGGTGCACATCCCTGGTGCGCAGGGTTCGGGCTAGTTTCAGCGGCATCCTGGTGGCATTCGCGCAGAGGTTCAATTGTCAGTACCTGAACCATTGCTGTATTGTTCACTTACTGAGCAATCGAAACCAGTAATATGTGTATAATTTTATTTAATGTGTTTGTGGTATTTTTACGTGTGTTTTTTTGTTATAATTTAATTATGTGTAATGTGTGTGCTATGATCCGTTGTTGGTCGAAATAAACGTTTATTATTATTATTTATAATAATAATAATAATAATCATTTTATTTATTTATACACGTCAGACAAACACGGATATCCGAAATGGATTTGAAAATAGCTTTTTACCGTGTTATTAGTGCCGTAGCGCCTGAGGTGCAAAGTGATGCTATACAACTCCAAAGACTCCGAGGGTTAAAAGGCCCCCACTCAACGTCGGCAGAGTCAAAGTATAAATATGAACAGAACGGAAACTACCTACAGAGCCAGCCCGCGTCGCTGAGCCAGTAGTTTTAAATTCCCCAAATAATAACGAAATGACCCAGCCTGTTCCTTGCTGCCCCCCGGATTGACGCCGCTAAGCCGAGGTCCGTATCCCACAGGGGATGCCCCTAGCGAGCGGTCATTTAGTTTAACTTAGTTTGTAAGCCCTGGCTGGGGGCCTTAACTTCATTTGAGGCCACCACAGGATAGTCCGGTTAAGCACTAACCAGCCTTAGTGTGCTGAACAGCGACTGGTCAACGTCCAAAAAACAACTACCTACAAACGCTCGAAACGGCACACTCACACAAACATGCGCATCGACGAGACCCCTAAGCGGTTACCGCGGTGCTGTCAGTATTGAGTGCCGCGTCAAGACGAGTGGTCACGTATAAGTTTATCTCCGCGATCTGTTTAAAAATGATGTTTACAAAGTTAAAGATCTATAGTTCTACAAATTGTTGTGTGTTAATATTAAACTGTTTTCCGTATTTTATACTACCGTCTTTTGCTGAGATTAACCGACATCATGAGATTACCTATATTAATTGTATTTTTAAGCTAGTTATTTAAATTCGATTGATTGATCACTACAGAACAAAAATGTTTTTTAAAAAAAAAAAACAATATGAAAAACATTAAAAGTTACAACCATATTGCTTCAATGGAGCGTAGGTAATTATTTTATTAACGCGGCTTAGCTTCCGTACTGTTTATATTTATGCTGTGGCAGAGGCGGTCAAAAGCTCAAAACTGATATTTCATGTCACCGGCTAGAGAACCCGGGTCTAGGGCCCCAGTCGCCAGGAGGAGTACTCACCGCCTCGTGCACGGCCACCTTAGACAGCGGCTCGTCGCACACCTGCACGGACAACACGGGCTCGTGCTGACGCTTCAGCAGGTCCCACAGCGTCAGCATCCCGTTCGACTGCGCCAGCAGCATCAGCGACAACCTGCACAGAACTGCGTTACTTAGTGTCCTCCCTTACCCCCTCCCCTCTCCCTCCGAGCCACTTGCGAGCTGCGCGCCTACCGGGTGGGGCTCCAGACACCGTCCGTGAGGCTGTAGCGCGCGGGCGGCGTCCAGAGGATGGCGGACTCGCGGCAATCCTCGCTCCACACGCGCGCCGTCCAGTCGCCCACCGTCAGAAAATTCTTTAGAAAGCCAGGGTTGCGGTGCAAAGCCCACACCGGCCCCAGGTGCGCTTCAATCTGAAATCACTTTAACATGATCTTCTCATACGATCCGCCACTACTACTTCTTTGCCTTTGTCCAGGTACACAATACTCGTGACCGAGGACAATAAGAAATCACTAGTCTTTGAAAAACTTAAATTGTTTGTTCAGCATTACAAATAGGTTCTTGTGAAGAGTACATTGCGATGTGGAGGCAGAGTTTAAATATTTTTCAATGATAAAATCGACGTATAGGTAATCAAGGGGCTAAGTAAACAATATCAAAACAAAAAAATATATGACTTTTTTCAAAAAATTTGATACTCTTCAAGCAGTCTGATGCAGTTGGTGACATAAAATTTGTGATTGTAGTAAAGTAAATATTACTAACCGTAACAAACTGCTTGATCGGAACTTTTTAGTCGTTTATTGTGGTAAAAATTTATGTTTTGCTATTTTTCCTCAATGTTTATCAGCTACCCAACATCACCCTTAAATATGACCTCGCAGTTTTGTCCCTGTATTGTACGACAACAGTTTATCGCCTTTGTCACCTTTTGGGCGATTTGAAATAAATCGATTCCACGACCTTGCGGCGCGTTATGGAGCCGATACAAGGCAATGGCAAGGCAAGTGCCCCAGTACGCCAGGTTTGCGGAGTCGCCAGGGTTGCGGAATTTGTTCGAAAGAGTCACCGCGGCCCTGGAACGCAAAGGGCTTTAGAAGGAACACGGATGGGTTTTAGTCAGTAAGAGTCTGACACGCCCTTCCGCTACACCCAGAGCGGAAGAAGTCATTTGATGATATCCCATCCCTATAAAAAAAAAGTGCCCCAGTATATCTAACTACGTAATTCAAGAAACTTATGAAGAAACAAACGTACTTTGCCCGATATTTTGTCCGCAACAGTTTTCGCCTTGCGGTTTCCAGACAAGACCAATCCGTCCTCGGTGCCCACCATGAACCGTGTCGGAATGGTGGACTCAAACTCGAGCACGCTGACGCCCTTCGCGCGGGACCTGGACTGCGACTCGTTGGCCTTCACCATGTCGAGGCACAGCTCGTCGAGCGGCACATTCATGTTGCGCAGGTCCCACCACTTGAGGCCACCGTCGGTGCCGCCCGAGAAGAACTCCTTGCCCGACTTGGCGCTGTTGAAGAGCACACTGCGCACGGCGTCGCGGTGAGCCTCGTGTGCCGGTGAAAGTGCGACGGGCGCCAGAGGCGTGCGCGTGTCGAAGGCCGCCACCTGCCCGTTGATGAGCGCGCTGACCAGCACGCTCTGGTCCCTGGGGTTGTACTGCAGGTCCAGCATGGCACACGGTGGTGCGATGGTCGTCACGGGGCTGATTGAGCTCTCCACGTCCCAGATGAACGCGTTGACGGATGACTGCGTTTCCCTGTAGAAGTCCACCAGCAGGTAGGAGACCGCGAAGTGCTGGCTGCCGTCCGGCTTCCAGCAGATGGAGCTGATGGAGCGTTCGTTGTTCTCCGGGTCGTCGCGGTACACGTTCACAGTGCGGCACTCCCTCTGCTCTAGTTTTGGAAGCTCATCGAGCTCGGAGTAATACGTTTGGTACATGTCGATGGCGTTATTTTGCAAGACATAGTGCTCCAAGTCCTGAAACAAAGTGATCATAATAATAACACTTGTTGATAAAGAAAACAAACACACGTATATAATAGATATGGTAGTCCCAAACACCAATAATAACATACAGAACCTATCACAAAAACATGAAGTACACAGAAACACAGAGGGAAATCACCCGAGTTTGGAAAATGAATAGAGCCACAAAGTCAAAGTCAAAGCATTTATTTATTAAGATATGATACGACGAGCATGTTCTTATTGGAAACTTGGACATTTTAAATAAGTTAAAATAATGTGTAACTACTAGATAAGGACAAACAATATACCCATTATTGCGTGCACTTGTAAATTTAATCATTTGAATTCAGTAATTTGCAAATATATTATCAGAACAGTCGAGGGTTAAGAACTAAGACACATACCGTATCTCGTAATGTAGGCAACATTACGAGATAATAATTATGACATAATAATTCTGTCTGAGACTTGGTTGAATGGCTCTGTGCTGAGCGACGAGCTGTTCGACGATAGGTACGTGGTATATAGAAAAGATAGAGCAACTTCATCGTTTTAGAGTGGTAAAGAAGGGGCTGGTGTTTTAATAGCCGTTAATAAACAAATCAAGTCTAAACGTATTAAGAATTGGGAAGATGGGTAAGTATTGGCTTGCCGATATCATTTACTGTTCGCCGAATGGTTCTCTGCGCAGTATACCTGCCTCCTCCTATACGCCGTTCTTCTCTCGAGTACTATTTGGATAAATGTAATGCTGTTTTTGAACAATGTTCAGATTCAAGTGTTTTTATTGTAAGCGACTTTAATTTGAGCAGCATTGATTAGACTTTAGTGGGAAGATCGGATAATAAACTTAGTTTGCCTACTAACTAGAAATATTAATTGATTTTACTCAAGTTAACAGACTAAGTCAGTTTAATTTAGTAGCAAACGACGCGGGTCGCATTCTGGACCTAGTTCTGTCAACACATTCTTTGTGTAGCGTGAGCAAAAGCATTAGTCCGATAAGTAATGTCGATAAACAGCATCCACTTATTGATATAGTGGTTTCCATGAGTAGGGACGCCAATCTGCCATACAACAGTGACAGGATTAAACTTAAATTTCGTAAAGCGAATTATAAAACAGTTCGTATTTTTTTAAAACAAGTAGATTGGGTTAAATTATTTGAGGGTAGCGATAGTGTGAATGAGATGTTGGATGTTTTTTTACGAGACGCTTAACGATGCTATACATCAGTTTATTCCCTCACGGGTCTCAAAGAAACGTAAATATCATCAGTGGTTTAACCATAAACTTATTAAAATGTTAAATTTAAAAAATAATATTAGAAGGCGATACAATAAATATAAAAACCCAATGGATTTGATTGGGTTAAAAGAAATTAGTAAGCGTTGCGATGGATTGGCCACTTCTTGTTACAACGTTTATATTGAAGTTCTTGAAAATTAACTAAAAATAACCCTAAGTTATTTTGGACGCACGTAAAAACTAACGAAGAGGGTCTAGTACCTACCCTATGACCATGAATGGATCAATGTCCACATCTGATGATACAGTAATATGTGAGATGTTCGCTACCAACTTTTGGTCTGTTTATAGCCCCGAACAAGAATTGAGCAAGGAAATTGATACTAAAACATAAGTAAAATCTTACGAAAATAGTAGTTTATGTTTAACAAGACCAACAATTAGTAGTGAGACATTACTTAAAATACTTAAAAGTTTAGACATTAACAAAGGAGCTGGACCTGATGGCACAGCCGCCGATTTTTATTACGTATTATGCGGAGGAGTTGATGTGCCCACTTCTGTGTGGTGGTGTATTCCCTCTAAAATGAAAAATGGCTAAGGTGGTGCCTATACATAAATCAGATAGTAACGATGACATGACTAACTATAGGCCCATCTCAATTCTTTCAACGTTTGATAAAGTGTTTGAGTCACTGCTCTGCCCCTATTTCCAAAGCCATCTAAAATTATTCATTAGTGATCATCAGCACGGTTTTGTTGGATCACGATCAACAAGTTCTAATCTGGTCTCTTTCACGGAGCTTTTGATTGAAGCTTTGTTGACTCTGGTCACCAAGCTGACGTCATTTATACCGACTTCAGCAAGGCCTTTGATAAAGTTTCCCACAAAATCTTGTCTGCTAAGTTGCATGCTTATGGTATCACTGGTGGCTTGCTTGATTGGGTGATTTCATACGTGAGAGGTAGATCTTTTTTTGTTGTGGTAAACGGTTATCAATCTAACGTATATAATATCTCATCTGGAGTCCCACAAGGCTCTCATCTTGGCTCAATTTTATTCAACTATTTTATTAACGACATTCCCAACTGTCTACGGCACTCTAAAACTTTTATGTATGCGGATGATTTGAAGTTTCTTAGAATTGTTGAATCTAACGGAGACCCCTCACTCTTACACATGGACCTTAATAGTCTTATTGAATAGTGTAAAAGTAATGAAATGTATTTGAATTCGAAGAAATGCTACCACGTTAAGTATACAAGAAAGAATAATCCCATATAGACCGTGTATTACATAAACGAGGACAAAGTTAATGAAGTGGAGACAATAAGTGACCTTGGAGTTCTGTATGATCAAAACCTAACCTTTTTTTTTTGATGTCGGGGGGAAATACTCATGGAAATACTCCACCCTGGGGCGGGTGGAGGGGTCTGTCAGAATCTTACTGACTAAAACCACCCCGGTGTTCCATCTCCCACCTACGCCGGGGATCGCGGGAACGTACGTATGCGAAACTAACCTTTGCACCACACTTAGATAACATTTCTAAAAAAGCATCCAGGATGATGGGTTTTGTCATAAGACAGTGTAAAGGTTTTCGTCAAATTAAAACTAAAATTACTTTATCAAAGTTTACTACGTAGCATATTGGAGTATTGCAGTGTGGTGTGGCGGCCACACTACGCTCCAAATAGTCTGCGTTTAGAACGAGTCCAAAAACGCTTCGTTTGGCATCTGGCCTTTTCTGTGGGAATTACTAAAAAAGTGCGTTCTTACAAGAAGAGATTGAAATTCTTTAACATGCACACCTTGGAAGAAAGTATGTTTGAACGACGCAATGTTTGCTAGCAAAATCTTGAAGGGAAATATCGACTCGCCGCCGCTGCTCGCACTCATCAGCCTTCGTGCTCCGTCGAGGTTTCCGCTCAAACCTATTACTCCGCTTTTTCCTCCAATGAGAAGAACGGTGTTGGGATCTAACTCTCCATGTGCTAGGTTTTGTAGGGTTTTGAATAGCTGTAGTGATATGGTTGATTTGCACTTTGATTCTCTCAATAAGCAAAAATTTAAATTTCTGAACTGTTTAACAGATTTGTTGTAAATGTTTTTGGATTACTTGTACGGAACTTTTTGAGAAAATTATAATAATGCGTTCAATATTTAGCATACATTACTAACATACAGTTATATTATTTATGAAATATGTAGCTTACAACTAACATAATAACTTAATATTGTTTTTGTTCACGTGGTGTTTACCTTTAAGTAATTGTTGAACTGTGTAAAATTTAAACGAATGTTTTATTTTTATTGGTAAATTAGTGTAAACAATTGTTGGTAGACCTAATAAATAAAATAAATAAATTTCAAATAAACCATTATCAGGTACTTTTGAATTGTCAAAGTGAGTCCGTCCAAAACATGAAGCTATTTGTACGTTCCAAAGCGTAGATCTCTATGGAGAAGAACGCGCTCCACGGAAACTCTTTTAAATCATTTTATTTTTACAAAATCCTAGTTACATTTACCTTGTTGTTCGTTTATATGAGAACAATGTAAAGAAAGAAAAAACAATGTATAGTATAAAATATTAAAATGAGCCAGTGGCAACTAAGGGATAAGCAGTCTCTACGGACGGCGCCCGTTCACGAACATGACACGTGCATCAGCAGCATTCAGCTCAACCATTTTGAAGGGAACTGAATTATCCGATACACGCGCCACCATCAGCCAGACATTGAAGTGAGCATGACACACCCTCAATGGCCCCTGCTATTTCATGTCAAACAAGGAAACTATCTATTAACACAAATTGTCCCCATAGTAATATCAACAACAGGTGTTATTCCAAAGCAAATATTCAATAGTTTTAACGTCCTCAATCTATCGAAATACACACATGCACTACAAAAAGCCGCCATATTGAAGACTTGACTGTGAGGTAAGGATTTTTTTGCGACTGGATTTAGAAAAACATACAATTTATGTATGACAGACCATAATACTGCACAGGTCGTAGAATTTAGGCCTCAAAATGATAATATTACCAGGCACTATTTTATGACAAAAGTGATATGAGTAAAGAAAATATTAATAAATTGTTTACTAATGATGCTTTTAATGTTTTCCATGACTTACTTACTTTTTTTACAGACTACGCTTTCCTGTTATTACGGTAAAAAGTTATTATAAAACGAACAAACTTAAATGGATCACAAAACGGCTTCAAGAAAGTTGCAAAACGAAAAGAAATTTAAGATATAAATATTATAGTAACAGAACCAAAGAAAATCTACCTTCAAGGCAAATACTAACCCGCTAAAAAAATGCATTAATAACTTACAATCGTCATGTAACTCAAAGCACATTGCGTATTCTAAAAATAAATGTAAAGCCATATGGGACGTTGTTAAACGTAACATGGGTAACCCAACAGCACGTAAATATATCAACAAGATTACTGACAACAACGTAACAACAACTTCTGGAGCTGATATTGCTAACATATTCAACAATTTCTTCATAGACGTAGTTGAAAATAATTTAAATTTTGATGGGAAGACCTCATCTTCAATACATTTTTTAATTATATAACACGGTACTGGCGCTATTATTTCCACCACCACCTTAATTATTTTAGTACATATTCCATCATACCCTACACTATTTATGTTTTTTTAATGATTTTATTATTTAAACAATAGTCCCTGGGGTACACGGGCTCATAGAGATCGAGTTATAATGATTATATATAATGGAGAAAGAACCTCCGTGGTGCTTTTAAAAAGTGTGACGTCACCTTAGCTGACGTCACAAATATCTCTCTCGGAGATTCTCGTAGAGTTCTCGTAGATTCTCGTAGGGTTAATAGTCATAGTTAAGGTCATAGTCATTTATTCATAAACAAGTTCAAGTTCTCGTAGAGTCTCGAAGGTTTGTTAATGGTTCTCGTCAGGTTATTTGGAAATATTGAATTGAGTTGCTTAGCCTTTATACTGATGGATCATCTTCTATCTGCAGGTCATGGTTTGGCTGTATTTGTAGGTTTTCTTGCGAGGTCGATGGAATGGGCTCGGTATGTTCTGCTGCAGGATCTCAGTGAGCAGGTGATGCGTTTTCCTCCGATACGGTCAACTGATCACCAGGTTGAGGTGCACGGTTTGGCTGTTCATGGCAACCTTGCATGGTCGTCCTTTGCGAACAACTGTCTTGACCAAATATCGGTAATCTATAGGCTTCATATGCCTCGCTGAATTTAAGGTCTAGTGAGGTTTGGTTGCGGGTATTATTCTTAATCAACACGTAGACTCCTCTTTGAAAATGATGGATCTAGGCCCAACGTAGGTTGAAGGTCATCTGTCCTGTTCGCTAAAACGAATCTTTTCCTGTTGTACCTTTTATAATTATTTTTTTTTATTTACTGTGGGTTTGCTCTTGACTCTAGTCTAGGTCATAGATGACAGAGACAATGTCGACGATGGAGCGAACTTACCCAGAAGAAGCCTGTTCACTCTAATTTTTGAAGAGATTGGGGTTGTATGCGTTCGTAAACACACCTACTTCTACCTGCTGAGTAAGCGCTTTAATATCAATGGTTTCGTTGTCAACATCCACCAGATTGAGAAGCTCAGGAGGTACGCAGTGCTACCGTTGTGTAATAAGTGTCAGTGGAGCAACACCGGTGGCCCGATAAGTTGCACAGTTCATTGACAGTTGAAGTTCCTCATATTCAGTGTGCCACTGCTCTGTTTCGAAGTTTTTGATCATTACCAATACATTCTTGAGAGTTGCAATAACCTTTTCCACTTGCCACTTCGCTCGGCTGACTCCTGGAGCAATAGCGTGGATATATTTTCCGATTTGGTCGTAGTTCATCGTCCCGTTGCTATTCAATTTTGAGCCAGTTCAAGTCTCTTGTCATGAAATTAATTCTTTAATTCTTTATTGTACACCATAACAGCTTATATTAATTCACATTTAAAAATAATTCATGTACAAAGGCGAGCTTAACTCAAAAATGAGTTTTCTACCAGCAAACCTTTGAGTGATAGAGAGAGATCACAATAGAGGGTAGGATCCAGTGCACAAATTTCACAATGCTACATTCATAAATATACCTACATACGTAAACAAATAAATATATACATACATATCTAGAAATATTATGTCATTGCGAAAGGAAATGCTCTTTAACTTTCCTCATGAAGACGTCAAGAGAAGGGCTGTCGCGTAAGGAATGTGGGAGAGAGTTCCAGAGACGCACTGCAGTTACAGAGAAAGATCCACCATAGCGGCTGGAAGTGTGACGCGGAGTACGAAGGAGAAGAGAAGTGGCAGTACGACATGGTTTACCTCTCGGGACGAGGTACTCAAATTACTTAGGAGTGTGCAGTATAGTAAAGAGAAGGTATAGGATGTGAGTATCTCGCCGACGCCGAATCGGCAGCCACTCCAATTTGGCCCGGAACTCCGACACGTGGTCATATTTCCGGAGGCCAAAAATAAAGCGAATGCACAAGTTCTGCAGTCGTTCAAGTTTATCTAGGAGCACCTCCGTTGCATCTAGAAAACAGACATCCGCATAGTCTATAAGTGGAAGAAGAAGAGATTGAGCAAGACTGACCTTAGTGCGAAATGGTAAGAATTTTTGGAGACGTTTGAGAGACTGAAAAGTGTTGAATACCCTCTTACTAACATGAGCAACATGAACCTCCCAAGAGAGGTTAGTGTCCATATATACGCCGAGGTTCTTAGCGCTTTTAGAGTATGCTATAGGCACTGAGTCATAAACTACTGGCGGCAGAGCCCGGTGATCTAATTGGCTGAGCATGTATCTGCCACCAATAATGAGCGCTTGAGATTTAGATGGGTTCAGCAAAAGTCCAAAGGATTCAGCCCACGTGTTGATA
Organism: Mamestra brassicae; assembly: GCA_905163435.1. Classification (NCBI taxonomy): domain Eukaryota; kingdom Metazoa; phylum Arthropoda; class Insecta; order Lepidoptera; family Noctuidae; genus Mamestra; species Mamestra brassicae. The sequence continues at coordinate 20,621,591 of LR990993.1, read as the reverse complement.
CTTGCAAGGTCATCATTGATGGCAGCTACCGCTTCAGCCAGTTCATCCACTTTAAAATGACGATATAGCTGCTGAGTCGTCTGCATAGAGATGATAGTTTGAAGTTAGGACCTTTGCGATAACTTTTATAAAAACTGAGAAGAGAAGAGGTGAGAGGACGCCACCTTGTGGAACACCCGCAGCCAAATCACACCATTCAGAGGAAACCTCATCAGATCGAACAGACTGCGAGCGGCCCTGAAGATAGGATTTGAACCACTCAATTACCGTTGCAGAGACATTAAGAGAGGAAAGGATTCCCAGGAGAATGTCAAAATCAACTGAATTAAAAGCACTGCTGAAGTCCAGTAGAACCAATACTGTAAGACATTTGTTCTCCATAGCCAGCCTTATGTCGTCAGTTATTTTGACCAGAGTTGTCACAGTGCTATGACCAGGTCTGAAGCCAGATTGATAAGGACTCAACAGGCTATTAGAGGAAAGGTAATAAGACAGTTGCCTTTGTACAACACTCTCGAGGACTTTGGACAGGACTGGGAGGATGAATATCGGACGGAACTGGGATGGTGAGGAGGGATTTGAAACTTTAGGAAGCGGTAGGACATGAGCCCTCTTCCATGCTGAAGGGAAAGAGTTAGTGTAGAGAGAAAAATTTATTATATGAGTTATGATGGGAACAATTTCACTTATAATGGGAAGGAACATTTGCAGTTGAAGGCCATCATCACCTACCGCTTTAGTGGAGATGGATAGGATACATTTCCTAATATCCAGTTTGAGTAATTGGGTGGAAAGAGAAAGAAGTATTTTTAGGCAAAGGAAGAGTAGAAAGATCATGGAGAGTTGACGATTTAACAAGAGTATCGAGTACAATTGGAGACTTCGAAAAATGTGCATTAAGTGCATTGAGGTCCATCTTATCCGGAGAACTCTTCCTTGTTGTTTTACCAATACCAAGAGACTTTAAAAATTGCCATACTTGTGTTGGATTGAAGTTTTCGATAGAATTGTGAATGTGGCGCCTTTTCGCATTCCTACACAAACGACCGCAGCGATTTCTCAACTTTTTATAACGATCCCAGTTTTCCTCAGTGGGCCGCTTCCTGTACACACGCTTCACCTTGTCACGCTTTGCCATCTGGTTTTTTATTGCTGGGGATAGCCATGGCGCAGGAAGATGCTTCACTCTTACTTTTTTAAGGGAGCATGTGCCTCGTATAACTCCAACATAGTCCTGCTGAAGATTGACACCATAGTATCTACATCCTCGCAGCTGTACACAAAAGACCAGTCCATGCCATCAGCGTCAGCTCTTAAACGCTCCAAATCAATGTTTTTAAAACAACGAAGAAAGAGAAATTTGGCCTTGCGTTTAGGAGGTCGAATCTTATAAGAAAGGTAAAAGAGGTCATGATAGGAAAAGGGGGCAGGAAGCTGTCCATGTGTGGCTACTTTGTTAGGGTCAGATACTAGAATAAGATCTAAGAGAGAAGGAGTACAGTGAGGGGCCCTATGAGTAGCATTGAGTGGAAGTACGTGCATATTGACAGAAGAGACAAGTGATTGGAGTTTACGGCTGCGCGAGTCTCCCTTCAGCAGACAAGTATTGAAGTCTCCAAGAATAAGCGTGTGTTCATATAGTGGGAAAAGATTTTCTAGTTTTGTTTCAAAGTTGGAAAAGTAATCAATTTGACAGGAGGGACTATAATAGACCCCCAAAAGTAGCTTTGTATGCTGAAAGTCCACTTCAACAAATAAGTGTTCAGCAAACTTGGAGTAGACACTCGGAGACTGGTCGACAATCTTGTAAGTGATATCACCACGGAGATAAATGGCAACCCCTCCACATCCCTTGCCCGTTCTGTCATTACGCACGATTTTGTATCCAGGTAGAGAATACTGCGTGGAAGGAAGTGCAGGCTTGAGAAAAGATTCGGATACAAGGACAGCGTGAACAAGATCTGAGTCGAAGGAAGACAGCAGATCAGAGTTGTGAGCAGGAATACTTTGAGCATTTATGTGCACAACGTTGAAAAATTTACGACAACTTGAAAAAGTAGAAGAAAGGAGGTCTCGTAGATGCAGAGAAGTATCATCGCTAAAAGCACTGGCAAAGCTCTGATCTGACGCACAAGAGGATGAACACGAGAAGAAACTGTCATCAAGCAAATCATCAGACATAATACAATATAAATAAAATAAACAAATTGGCTAAACTTATAAGTTATCTAAATATTAAATTAATCCAAAAGAATTTAAAAAAACAAATCCTTACTCTTACCTCGATGCACTCGCCGGTTAACATAATAGGTATAATAAAAAATTGATATGAATTATTGAAAAGCCATTAGGCCAAAGTAAATATAAAGTTTCCGAACGAAACTTAAAGTGACAATTACATTTACATGGCTTATGTCAAAACAACACAACGAAATAAAGTACAAAACAAAAATCGAGTGACCGTAATTCAAAAATAAAATTATATATACCTATACACATATAGAATTGGCAGAGTCGTGAAGAAGTACCATCATTTTGCTGGCTTGCGTGTTCTCTTCTCGGGCACTTGCTTTGATGTTACAGCTGTGGACTCGGCAACGGAACACTTAGCTACCAGTTCTCGATATTCCAAAGCAGACTCGATCTTCCGTCGCGTACCATCTGCGACCTGGATGACAATCTTCCCCTCAGACGTCCAACACTTATGTATCCCGTAGTACTTCCGAGCACTCATAAAAATGTCATGCCTGGGCTTAGTGAGGAACTCGGACAGCGTCAGACCGGACCCTTTCAATTTGGTCTTATTTCGCCACATCTCATTCCGCACTAGGCGGCTTTCAAGGCGAACCAAAAGGGGACGAGGCTGGCTGGTGTTGCTTCCAAGGCGGTGACAAGCTGTTATGTCTTTCAGGTGGACATTTTTCATTTCCAGATGCTCCGATAATATTCTAAGGAGACCAGTGCTAGGGTCAGCGTCCTTGTCCTCTTTTAAGCCATGCAGTAGGAGAACTTTAGCACGGGAAGCCATTTCATATCTGTCCAGCCCCACGACAAGCAACTCCATCTGGGATTTCAATGCACTCAAGGTTTTCCACATAAGTCCCTTGAACTCGATGAAGTCCTTGGACAGATTGGCTACTGACTTGTGAGATGCTTCTCCACTGGCATTCTTTAAGTCTTCCTCGTACTTTGACATCCTCGAAGCAAATGTTGAAGAGAGTTCTTCCACACAACTTGACAATTTGGTGTGTAAGTCCATGGTAGTGAAGTGCAGTGCTGGCAGTGTAGGCCGAAGTGTTGTGAAGGTGAGTTGATGAACTGACTGAGTGCACCAGAGTATATTTTTTTTTCATTTAAAAAACGTTTTTAATAATTTTTCGAATTAATAATTTAAGAGCTCAAAATTTTTTGTGTCTTACTTGGGACTACCCTCGTTTCGTAATCTGCAAACTCAGTTGGGTTTCTCCTGAAAAAGTCAGCATGTTTACCTTTATGATACTCAACTTCGAAGTTATTATTTTGCAGGAACGCCCACCAGCGATGAATCCTTGGCAGGAGATCCTTTTAATGATTCCCTTTAATGCATTACAGTCCGTAATCACAGTGAATTTTCGCCCGTACAGATACTAGCGAAAGTCTTTGATAGCCCGTACCACTGCCAGTGTCTCCAACTCGTAGGAGTGGTAGCGAATTTCAGCCTCCGTGATTCTCATGCTCATAAAAGCAACTGCATGTTGGCGTCCATCAATCACCTGTGCAAGTAATGCACTAAATCCAAGGCTGCTTGCATCAGTGTATAGTTTTATGGGTGCTTCTTTTTGGAATGATGTAAGTACTGGAGCGGATATGAGGCATTCGATGATTGTGTTACATGCTTGTCTGACCATGTCCATTTTGCCCCTTGTTTCGTCAGTTCTTACAAAGGTACCATTACACGAGACAAGTCAGGAATGTATTTCTTGAAGTAACCTGGCAGGCCATTGAACTGCCTGATCTGCTTAACAGTTTTGGGTACTGGAGCTTTGACGAGATCCTCTACTTTTCGTGGACTTGGTCGTACTTGTCCATCAGAAACTACATTTCTGAGATATTCAATGGACCGTTCCTCAAACTGCACTTGTTTACGTTGATAGAAAATCCAGAGTCTTGAAGTGCTATGAGGATTCGTTGCAAATGTGAGATTCTCTCAGGGAAATCTGCACATTTTTTTAACGCTTTATCTACGTAGATTTGTGCAGCTGTTCCCAGCAATGATGTTAGAGCTCTGTTAAAAGCTCGAGAGCTCTGACTAAACAAGCATTACTCAAACCAAACGGCATGGTGAGGTATTTGTATAGTCCATCCGGCGTGCCGAAGGCAGTCTTCTCTTCGAAGGTCTCACCAATAGGAATCTGGTGGAAACCATGCCGAAACGTCAAGATTTGTGTAGAAACGACTATTTGCCAACTGGTCAATCTGGTCGGAAATCAATGGGAGTGGAAAATGATCACGCAGAGTATTCGAGTTAAGTTCTTGAAAGTCCACGCTAAGTCGGTCGTCACCATTCTTCTTCTTGACTCATTCGATGGGGCTTGAGTAGGGAGATTTGCTCTCACGAATGATGTTATGTTCGAGAAGTTCTTTTGATTATGGTGCAAACTTTCTCTCGTTCCACTGGGCTGAGGCAGTCCAAGTTGAAGTGAGAAAAACTCGTACTCACATGATTGATGAGTGTTCTGTGGACTAACTTCGTCCTATTGGATGTGGCTATCACACTTAGATTAGTGTCATGATTCAGGTTCAAACCCACTAAAATGTATGTTGACATTTCATACTCGGGCAATCTCTGCCTCCACAGCGTGTTCGTCTCTCAGTTTATCTTTGGTAACTCTCCTCCATAGGATCCAAGCCCGTGACAAGAATTTCGAGATGTCTTTTGTCGAGTTGTAAACAAAACATGTTCCCTGAAAATGATGATGCCCCGGAGTATCTTTCAGGTTTGAACGTGGTAATGAGTTTTTTATTCAACTCTTCCCACGTAGTAGTAGTCACAATACAATTATCAATCCACATTTTTGCATGCCCCTTTAACAGGCTGCAGACTTTCATGCGGATATCAAAATTATCCAGCTAGGTACGCTTCGATCGATATGCTGGAACCATTCTTGTACTACGCCGTGGGTAACCGGATCGAATAATGGTAAAAAGACGACCTTGATCCTTATTTTTGCTTCGGTAGGTGGAGCACATAAGCGCTCCGACATCTTTTACATCATCTGCATCAGGAATTGTGGTCGTACCCGCCCTTCTTCATTCTATGAGGAGGATATGCGGCCTTAATTGCAGAACAGCTTCCAATGGTGTATTGGTGACCAACACAAGCTCCCTCTGCTGGGTGATGATTGGTTCCGGTTGATCAGGTGGTGAACGAGATGATGCGGAAGCGTTTTGGGTATGGGGCTTCTTGGAATCCCAGTTCTGATAACGGAGAAAGAACCTCCGTGGTGCTTTTGAAAAGTGACGAACGCTTAGCTGACGTTACAAAATATGTCATCATGATCACTCATTTTTGGTTTTTCAAAAGAAAACTTCACAACTTGTTTCAAACTTCGTTTGTTCAACGAACAGCGTAACGACGTCACAAAAAGGTCCGTACAGTTCAGCGGCTCAAGCGTGAATGCTCGAACGCTCGGTGGAAGTTGCCGGCAGGGGACGTGGCGAGCGGTCACAGGGGTAGCCTGCTCCCGCGGGCAGGCTACCCCTGTGACCACTCGCCACGCCCCTCGGCCCGTAAATATGAGTCCGTCGTAGGGTTGCAATTTACTAATGTGCGGAGCTTCCTCGGGTGCGCGGCTCGAACGCCGACAGTGCGGCCGTATTTATAGGGTTCGCCCCTCCCACGTGCACGTGTAAGTTTTAGGTTAAGTATTGAAACATTAAAATTACAATAACAGGAATAGTAAAATGCTGTTTAACGTAAATTTTACGGTGTAGTACTTAAAGTCAATCAATTTACGAATTTTTAGACAATCAAATTTTTTTACATAGAAATTTATACCTTTTTTTATAAAAACAGAACTAACTATATACAATAGAAATAAAAATAAAAACTCCTAACTAAATTAACCCTGAAATATGGCGTCAAAAACTTCATCCGCATCGCTGTCGACTGGAAGTGTACCCAAAAGACTGGCGGCATTGCCACGTTGAATGGAAATGCTTATTCTTTAACCAAGATAAAAGCCAGCCCTAGGGTCACGCGAAGCGTCAACTTAGCGTCTTGAGAGATCTTTAAACAAGTTATGTGCACTCGGACCCCAAGACCCGATAGTTTCAACCCCAAACGGCTCGAAAATATAACTACCAACAAGTTTATTACATTTCCACCGCTTGAAGTTCTCTGCAGCCGCAGCGGCAGCGCCAGCACAGCACGAAGAGCTAGAAAGATGGGATGGCGCAAGAGTATCGACACAAGAAGCGTCCCACACTAATGGCCTTTTTTTTTTTTTTTTAAGGATGGGAAGTCATCAAATGACTTCTTCCGCTCTGGGTTGAGAGGAAGGGCGTGTCTTTTACTGACTAAAACCCATCCGTGTTCCTTCTAAAGCCCTTTGCGTTCCAGGGCCGCGGTGACTCTTTCGAACAAATTCCGCAACCCTGGCAGGCTCAGGCCCTAGCGGGCCCCGTCTTCTATGCTGACATCTCTTTGAGGCGCGCGTGAAACACAACGCGCCATCGACCCGGGCCTGGTGGTGATCGGACAGCGAGCCACCCAATGCTCGCCGTCCGCAGGCCCGCGCCTACGGTGGCCGGGGATCGCCCTGCGACTCCCGACGCCCGGGGCGTCTTCTCCTGTTGGGGCGGATGGGGCGAAGGCCTTGCCTTTCCCTCGCGCGGCCCGCCTCCTTCTTCGCAAGCATTACTGCTTCGCAGAAGGAGGTGACCGCTTCCCAAGCCTCTTCGCTCCGGACCATGGATTTAACCAAGGCCGGACGCGAGAGGTCGCCGCCGCCGATCGCCTCGATGAGGACACGGCGGTGCTCCGCCCAAGCAGAGCAGACCTCCACCGTGTCCTCCGGGCGATCCTCACAGTGCTGACACCCGGGCGTGTCCTCCCGCTTAATCCGAAACAGGTACCTCCCGAAACAGCCGTGTCCGGTAAGCACCTGCGTCAGGCGGAAGGTGAGGACGCCGTGGCGCCTCTCCAGCCACTCCTCAAAGAGGGGCCTTACCGCCGCAATAGTGGCGTGCCCACACACTAATGGCCTACCCATCTTCCATGGAAATATCGACATGCCGTCCGGTCTCTTGCCATCGTCGCGTGCCAGGCCAGTGGGTTCTAACACAGCTGGCACGCTGACGGTGACAAGAGCTCGTCGGATGATGTCATTAAGATTCGCGTGGCGCGCTATGCGGCTCGCGCTACGGCTGCATCACAGGCCGTGGTGTCCGAGGCTATTGATAACTTCGCCACAGTAGCAGCGATGAGGAGAACAAAAAGGAGCGCCAAGACGCAAGCAGGCAGCGAGGCGGAAAGTAGTATCGTCGAACATGGTGCCAATGTTCGACGACGGTAGTGCGTGAAGCCAGAGACCCGACTCCCACTCACCCACAGCCAGCAGGCGCGCACGTTCTGCAGTAGTAATTGATGTGGCAATAAGTTTTTCCTGAACTTGCCTGCAGAGCGGCTCATCCCACCGTCTCTGGGATGAAGGGTAGTCGGGCGGATTTGAATTCGGGCAAGCGATTCTCCAGGCCTCCACAGCCTCGGTGAAGCACGGCACGTCAAAATCAATCAGTGTAGAAACTAGAATATTCCTGATTAGCTTCCGTGAACCGAGGATATGAAAGCTGGTAAGCTAATACTGGTAATTTTGCGGACGCCGAGGCCTCCCATACGGATGGGAAAGGTTGCTTGCGCTCAGGCTCGGTGGTCCATGGCCACATTTAAAATTAAAGTAAGTGTATGCTTGATAATTTGGTTAATTTTGTCTAAAAGTTGAGGTTGCTTCCACAGATGGGAAGCGCGAAGGAAATAAATTAATTTTGGGCCGAAACAGCAATAACAAAAATAAGAGTGATGGTCGAATGCATGTTAACTTGGAGCAATCTTTCCGAAACGTCATTAAAATTTTGAATTTTTTCTTCAACAAAATTTGGAAAAGAATTCTCATAGTTTTAATTTTGATTTCAGGGGCTATTGTGTTGAATTTTGGAAAAAAAATTCGCATTTGGAAAAGTTCAGATCATTTTTAAAAATTGTAGGTCATTTAAGACAGTATCTACATCGCCTCCAAGGGTTCCATCATCAAGGTACCAAACGTTAAATTTAGAATTTAGTTGTAGAATATTTGGGTGAATAGCTAAACTAAAGATCACTGGCCCGAGGGGATCAACTTGTTGACAGCCAACTGCAGATTCCAAAAGGCTGTCCCGATATAGTAATCTAGATGGTTGTCTATAACATTGCCAGAGAAAATTGAAGATTTGAGGTATTTTTTTTTAGTTTCTGCCCCCTGCTCCCTGTTTACCGAATTAAATGCATTTTTGATGCCAACCTTCAGGATGATCTCTCCTTTGCCAGAATTTCGATAGGTCGATAATGCGTGTACGGCAGCCTCACAGCCCCCCTTTGGAGCCGTAACCAAGCTGCAGGGGTGGAATGTTTTCGAAAGAACCTCACCATACAATTTGCAACAAATTTTGGTTGCCATACGATGGTAAGTAGTTCCCACGGCAATGGGACGCATGCCGCCGTCCCTCTTGCGCAGAGCACATAAATTGGCTCCGTACAAGACGTCAATGACGGCATCGTTTACCTTGCCGGAGAACATCAGGTTGACCAGAGTCGCTCCTTCAAAAGCAACTCACCAGCTTCCCCAGCGCCTGAACAGCCAAGGTATTTAAGGTGCTGAGGACTTAGGCCGTCGAGGCCGCCAGCAGAGCCACTCCGGAAGGAGCAAACAGCTGTGATCACCTCTCGACCTGTAACGGTGAGGGTGTGAATGTCCGGATTAAGGTCGGGAAAAGAAAGGCCATCCGCTGGGGCAGGGTGTTGAGTATCACAGCTGCGAGAGTATCTGGAGAACATGCTGCCACCCCAGTCAAATTATGAATCTTAATTATTTGAATACTTGTAATGTAAAAAAAAAAAAAACTAGTGTAATTGCGCCGATATTTAAATATAATTCTGTTATGGGATTTTTGTCAATAGGTTGTTTATTTGGTATGTTACCGATCTAATTGTAATAATTACAATAGTTAAATTCTTTAAGTAAATTATATCGGTTTTATTTGCATCCTCGCCTGCAGCCACACGTAATTAACGTACAAACTTTTCACATCTAAATTTATATACTTAAAACAAAATCTAGTAAACATTATCATTAACAGTAAGTAAACATTAACTCAAGAACGGCTAAACCGATCTTGAAAATCTTTGGTTTTTTGGATTTGTCTTTGCCCTGAATAGCAGAATAACTATGATATCGGATCGGATAAATTCACGAAAAAACAAACTATTAAGAGATAATTTTCTCATAAATATTTGTTTTGCTGGAATTATGAACGCTAAAGATTCACAAGTACCAGGAGAGCAGAAACATGTTGTAATATTTCCGGGGCTGGAATTGTGAGCGGTAATGATTCTCAAGTACCAGAAGAGCAGGAACATGTCGAATATGTCTGGGGCTGGAATTGTGAGTCATAAAGATTCACAAGTATCAGGAGAGCAGAAACATGTCGAAGTATTTCTAGGGCTGGAATTGCGAGCGGTTGGGATTCAAAAGTGCCAGGAGTCCAGAAACATATCAAAGTATTCTTACCAGACGGTATATGCGTTTGGGCTGAGAGGATTTTTGTGCAAATCAATGTTGCCATTTATCTCCAAAACTACTTGTCCGATTTTGATGCGGTTTACAGTGATAGGTTTGGGTATGATTGGTGCATGTTCTTAGATAGGTGTTGCGGGGACAACTCTCCATGGGGCGCTGCAGTAAACATTTTTTTGTGCAAAACCAAACAAAGTACTAGTCCGATTTTGATGCGGTCAGTAATGAGTTTGTGGTTGATTAGTAAGGGTTCTTAAATAGATATAACGGTAGTAACTCACTAGGGTGGCGCTGCACCTATGATCTCCAAAAGGTTTGCAATGAAAAAAAAAAGCAATATTAAAAATTTTGAAAAATAAATATAAATAAGTATAGCAATAAAATATCTCCAATTATTCACGTTACTATAAAACTGCAAAAAAAACTAGTTCATTTAATGTGAGCCCCGGATGGATATTCATGGGTTTTTTATTGAGTCGGGGTTTTTAGGGTTCCGTACCTCAAAAGGAAAAAACGAAACCCTTATTGGATCACTTTGTTGTCCGTCTGTCTGTCTGATAAGACTCATTTATCTCGGGAACACGTAGAGGTATGGCCTGTTGGTCGAGTGGTTAGTGACCCTGACTGCTAAACCGGAGGTCGTGGGTTCGATTCCCACCCAGGACAAATCTTTGTGTGATGAGCATGATCATTTTTGTTCTGTGTCTGGGTGTAGTTTGCTTTTAATATATATGTATTTAGAAATATATGTATAAGTATGTTTATCAGTTGTCTGGTTGCCATAGCACAGGCTATGCCTAGTTTGGGATCAGATGACCGTGTGTAAGTTGTCCCAAGATATTATTATTTATTATTAATATTGAGTTGAAATTAAAACTATAAACTTGAAGCTGTGAAAAAAACAATTTTCTAAGTTAATGTAAAAAAAAAATACGGCCGTTTATGCTCCGATTATTGCGCAGTTTTTGACGCTCACAGGGAATCAAGGGTACTTTCCGTTGACCTAGAGTCATGAAATTTGGCAAGAAGATACATCTTACAGTACAAATACAGGACAAAGAACGAAAAATGGGAATTTGTTGTTTTATCATATAATTATTTTGTTTTTGTTACAAACTTACTTTTTCGGTTGAAGAATAAAATTGAGCGTGACGAACATTGATGTATCCGTAGGTAATGGATACTCGGAACAAATCAAGACTCGACCGGAACCCTCGGTGCGCGAGTCTGAATCGCACTTGATCGGTTTTTTTTAATTATTTTATCCTTTTCATGTTCGACGATAATACTCTCCGCCTCGCTGCCTGCCTGCGTTTTGGCGGTCCTTGCTGTTCTCCTCATCGCTGCCATTGAGGGCGAAGTTGTCAATAGCCTCGGACACCACAGCCTGTCATGCAGCCGTAGCTCGGGCCGCATAGCGCGCCACGCGAATCTTAATGACATCATCCGACGAGCTCTTGTCACCGTCGGCGTTCCGGCTGTGTTAGAACCCCATTGGGTTCTAACACAGCCGGAACGCCGACCTGGCACGCGACGATGGCAAGAGACCGGACGGCATGTCGTTATTTCAATGGCCACCCATCTTGGGTAGGCCATTAGTGAGGAACGCTACTTGTGTCGATACTCTTGCGCCATCCCATCTTCCTAGCTCTTCGTGCTGTGCTGGTGCTGCCGCTGCGGCTGCAGAGAACCTCAAGCGGCGGAAATATAATAAACTTGTTGGTAGTTATATTTTCGAGACGTTTGGGGTTGAAACTCTCGGGTCTTGGGGTCCGAGTGCACATAACTTATTCAAAGATCTCTCAAGACGCTAAGTTGACACTTCGCGTGACCCAAGGGCTGGCTTTTACCTTATTCAAAGAATAAGCATTGCCGTACAACGTGGCAACGCCGCCAGTCCTTTGGGTACACTTCTAGTCGACAGTGATGCGGAATAATTTTTTGACGCCATTAATTAAGTTAGGAGTTTTTGTTTTTATTTCTAGTGTATATAGTTAGTTAAGTATTTATAGAAAAGTTCCAAATAAATAAAATATTATCGTATTTTATCCTTTTTCAATTATGTTATAACCGCCGCGCGCCGTGGATTTTTCAAAACTTTAATATTGCTTTTTATTTGGGCTAGAATTGTGAACGCTAAAGATTCACAAGTACCAGGAGACCAGAAACATGTCGAAGTTACATTATAAATATGAACAGTACGGAAACTAAGCCTATTTGATATGATAAAACCTACGCTCTATTGAAGCAACAGGGTTGTAACTTTAAATGTTTTTGATATTGTTTATTTATATTAAAATATCTTTGTTCTGTAGTGATCAATCAATCGAATTGAAATAACTAGCTTACAAATACAATTTAAATAGGTAATGTAATGGCGTCGGTTAATCTCAGCAAAAGATGATAGAATAAAACACGGAATACAGTTTAATATTAACACACAACTTGTAGAACTTATAGATCTTTAACTTTGTAAACAACCGTCATACTGCGCAATACGCTCGTGGCGTATTTTTAAAAAGATCGCGGAGAGAGAGAGAGAGCAGAAACGTGTAGAAGTATTTCCGGTGCTGGAATTGTGAGTGGTTAAGATTCACAAGTACCAGGAATCCAGAAACATGTCAAAGTATTTCCGGGGCTGGAAATGTGAGCGGTAAAGATTCAAAAGTACCAGGAGATCATAAACATGTCGAAGTTAATGAGAACAATGAAAGCCTAAAAAAAAGATATAAGATTGTCGCAATAAAAAGGGTAATTTATGTAACTTAATTTGATGTTACACGAATAAAAATCATTAGAGTACAAGAGCTTTCTGAAAAGTGAGTTAATAAAGCCGGAAAGTTGATAAGAAACAAGGATTTTTAATTTAGGCAGCAAAGCGAGGAATCTCTGTAACGAATTTTATGAAGGAACACCAGAGAACAACGATGACCTATTCGGAGGCGACATAAAATGGAAATGGCCTTTTTATAGGAGAAAACCATGGCTTAGGGGTAGGGGTAACCTTGGACTGAATAGCGTGATAATAGGCGCCTTTGTTTACTCGATTTTTGCCACTGCACCTGCCATGAAGACGGCAAGCTCTTTTGTGGAAGGCTTAGCAAATCATAGATAGCCCCCCCCCTGGCTATGGAAGTGTTTAAAGTCAACCGATTGGGACGTAACTAACTGCTTCTTTAGCGAGCGCATCAGCATATTTATTTCCTCGAATCACAATGGCCTAGAATCCAAACTTACCAGGAAATCATAATGTCAAAGTCTTTCCGGGGTTGGAATTGTGAGCGGTAAAGATTCACAAGTACCAGGAGATCATAAACATGTCGAACGAAGTCTTTTTTGGGCTGGAATTTTGAGTGCTAAAGACTCAAAAGTACCAGGAGACCAGAATCAAGTCGAATTGACAAGATTATTATAGATTTAAACTGCGACATACCGAACATAATTTTTTTTTTTTTTTTTTTTTGATCTCGGGGGGAAATCCTCATGGAAATCCTCCACCCTGGGGCGGGTGGAGGGGTCTGTCAGACTCTTACTGACTAAAACCACCCCGGTGTTCCATCTCCCACCTACGCCGGGGATCGCGGGAACGTATGCGACATCCGCAATCCCCGGCTGATACCGAACATAATAAGGTAACTTCTACTTATAATCAGCAAAAAAACATATACACCTATTAAGAACCTGATCCTTTTTAGCTTCCACATTTTATTTTTTTGCTTTGGAGCCAGTTCTAATGTCCACGTCGCGGGCTAAGAAGCTAGTTTATATAAGTCCATACCTGAAGCAGATATATTTAATGACCGTAAGATGAAGTTTAAATCGACAATCTTGGCCACACACCAATGAAACGATGTCGAAATTATCCTTTACTGTTTTAAACTTTTTTTTTTGTCTTAATTGATTGTACACCTAGACTTAAGTTAGCAACTAAGCGGTGATCTGGCGTCTTTGTTGTCAATGTTGTGTTTACCTGTAATTGGCATATCTATTAGAATATTACCGAATGATTTAGTATTTGTACGTGTAATTGTGTATGTATGTGCTGTGGGTGAACCTTTAAGTAAATAAATAAACCGTTCAATCCTGGACTCATAAATAGTTATAAAAAGCTTTCTCTTCAGGTAATGTGGTGCATGCTTACCAAAGAGTTCTTCATCACGCAATTTATGTAAACATCATCCTTTTCCATTCTGCGGCGGTATCTCTGCGTGGCTTCGGGGTCATTCACGTTCACGTCGTTTGGCCAGCCGCCTTCTGCGTGGTTTGCGCCGGACTCGGTGTACTCCACCCTGCAAACAAGCCCCAAGTAGAGGTGCGTGTTGTGCGAGTGGTGCGTGCGGTGTTCACTGGGTGACGCAGGCCGCGTGCTGTGCGACCGAGTGTCATGTACCGCTCGGTGTTGACGTCGTGCTGAGAGAAGCGCGGCGCGTTCTGCGTGGGCTGATGCACGGGGTTGCGCAGGATATACTGCTTGGCCTCCAGCGCGTCCGGCGCCACGCTGTCCAGCAGCTGCGGTGACTGCATGCAGTACAGCGGTTGCTTGCCCATCGCGTTGCGCTGCACCGCGTACAAGTAATGCAGCTCCATGATTGTAATTACAAAACAATGTAAAATAAAGTTCAGTTCAAAAAGTAAAAAACCACAATAAAATGAAACTACATAATTATAACTCAACAACAAACGAAGGTGATTGATAGAAGTTCACAGTTTTTTTTTCAGTCACCAGCCAGCATTGGTGCACACCTACCCACATAAACTCATGCCTCATACAGGGTGATTGGTAATTAAGTGCGGTCCTTGAAATGGGGTATACGAGAGCTGATTTGCAACGATTTTGACCCTGAAAGCTTGGGGTCCATATTGGATGGTTTTCGAATAATCGAAGATAAGATTTTTTAGAAATTTTCTGCCTCACGACCAAAAAATCTGCAAATAGTTAGAAATCTGTTCCACTCCGAATAGTCCACTGATACTGTATGGATAGCTCTTGAACAAATAAATCGCTCAAAAATAGTTTATAAAAAAAACAGCGGGATTGCTGGAACAGCACGTCTGTTTATTAACCGACTACCAAAAGACTGTCTTATCTTATCCTATCTAGGTTATCATCTCGATTTTTTTTATGTTTTTTTTTTGTATGTATGTTATGCGATCATTCCGTCAATGACGAACTGATTTTGATGATTCTTCTTTTATTCGAAAGCCTATACTCCTGAGGTGGTCCCATTGGCACCAAGTCAGAATCTGATGATGAGATCCTAGGGAAATCGAGGGCAACCCTCAAATTTTAAAGGCACATACAATGTTTTTCATATAATTTCTAAAGCAATTCAGATGGAAGGTAGTTAGGATCTGGTGCTGGGATCTCAGGACAAATGTTTGATCAGCGATATTTTCTCTTGTTGTCAACCGATTTGGTTGATTCTTTTTTTGATTGGAAGAATTATTTTCGAAACTGGCTCCATTACAATTTGGTGAACATCTGATTTCGATACGAAGGATTTCGGAGGTAGGCAACGGAGTTCCGTTGCCTACCTTCGAAATCCTTCATCAGATGTTCAATAAATGATAGCAAATCTCCCGGGATTGCTGAAATTGCACGTCTGTTTATTGATTACACCAGTTCATAACATAACATCACGCCGGTACGCTGTGAAGGGGTACGCAGATGCAAACAAGTCAACCTGAATTAACATGTTTTTGGGGTTATCTATTCGGGCATAACTTTATTGTTCATTAACCGATCTTGATGATTCTTTTTGCATTGGCTTTGTTTATAACTATATTGCATTTAATTCAAGATAAACCAGTGACCTCCTCACCTTAAAATCAGTAAAAACTTGGACTGCGAAGGCACACAAAGAAACTCCTTAACGGCAAATAGTACAATCACTAATTTTTGGAATAATGTCACTTAATTGTGGGATATCACTACTAAAAAGTGGAAAATAAAAAACTTTTTTACAAAAACAAAACCGACTACGAAATAAAAAACACTACAAAGTATAAAATAACTTTAATTTCAGAAGTCGGTGTCAAAAAACGACCCCAAGTTTCAAATGAACTTGAGTATACCCCATTTCAAGAAATGCACATAACTACCAATCACCTGTATACCTACTAATTAAAATCGACCAAACAGTTTCGATCAATGATGGGGAACTTTTAAATTTTATTTATAATTATGTTCTGAACAATTTTACTGATTTTCAGCTTGTTGGGACTTTATGCACCTTCGAATGTCTAAATTGACCGGGCTAAAACAAATAAACAAACACATCGTTTACTCCTTGATAACGTAATCAGTCGAAGAACTACCGACGGACAGCTCAATGTATTGTAGCGCACATAGTCCCATACGCTCGAGCAAACGGTCGAGTTCCTAAGACTGCTCTGCCGTATGACCAGGTTATGTGCTTCCTTGTTCCAGGTGCTTCCCGTGACGGCGTTTTGTCGTAACTTTTCTCGAGTCGTTCTATTTTCCTTAAACTAAGTTTGTTTTGAAATATAAATAATAGCTGAACATACATAAATTATTACGAGATCAGGGCTTATGGAATTTCCACGATACCCCCGTGAATTAAGAACTTGAACTAAAAATGCTTGTGTTTAAAACTAAAACTGTAATTAAACTGAAAAAGGTGCTACTATCGTTTTTACATATACGACTTCCTTGCACATTGTCATAGTGTTGACAAGTTGACGCGAGCGTTCCAGTGCTTGTCAATGGACCGAACACTGACAAACGCAGAACACTAATATCCATCTCATACGCTATTCGGGTCATGGTCAAACCGAAAAAAAAAACACTTCACCTACCTACTGCAAACTATCACATAATGTGCACCCTAGCGTTATTTTTATAATGGCTTTAAGAAATACTTTGACCAAACTACTAGTGAACCACTCGGCAGCTTGGAGCTTGCATCTGTGCTGCCGGCCGAGCATGAGCAGCAATGCCCAGCAGGGCAGCATTCTGTAGAGGAGCTGCGGCCCGGCGCGCGAGTCCATGGCGCCCTTGGGCCAGTTCCCGCTGTTCCGGCTGGTCACGTTGCTGGCGCGCCAGCTTAGCAAGCCTATCGCCAACAAAATCAAGGTCCTGCACTTGATCGAACTGTAGATTGATACTACTCTTGCTTACCTCTACTGACGAAGACATTTGTTGAAGTGGGCCTTGTCCGGCCTGCGTCGTGACGTGTGTTGTGTGTGCAGGGGATTGCGGTGGAGCGGCCTTGGTTCCGGCGCGCGGTGTGCGCGCGCACGGGGCGCGTGTTCCACACGCTGCAGCTGCGCCTGCGCCTGTGGACGCTGGCGCTGCGCCAACCGCGCGAGTTGCCACCGCTCTCCGAGCAGGCTGCGCTCAACTCCGGCGCCGACATTCTCGGTAACGTACCAACCGCTGCAGCTGCGCCTGCAGTTTGTATGGACCGTTTGTTTGTGTTCTTCCTAGGGTATTAACTGGATTCCTACCTATCCTAAAATCTGGTCTAGATGTTTCTATGAAACTTGGCACACGGGTAGATTATGACCTATGTAGATTACAGCAAAGTACTTCAAATACCGATATTACGTTTCTTTGCAAGAATCCCTAAAATTTCAAGCGGGCAGAACCTAGTAAAATATAACCCTGTTGGTGGCAGGTGAGGTAGCAGTGTTCGGCCTCGGAGGACTAATCGTTATCTTTGAAGTGAACAGACAGGCAGAGAAACAAGAAGATAAGGTATTGTTTGATAATGTTTATCAATGTCTCTCATATCTTTATTTTTTCCATTTTCGTGAGATGTACTGGTCCGCAGCTGTTAGATGAAGAGTCGCGGCGGGTAGCGCTGCTGCTGTCGCTGGAGGAGCTGCGGCGCGAGCTGGCGCTGCAGCAACAGGACATCGAGCGCCTGCATGCCACTCTGCGCCGCCTCGCGCCGCATCACTACCGCGCCGCGCCACGCACTTCGCCTTCTCCACCGACGTCAGCGTCTCCAACACCGCCGACGTCAGAGCATTCAACATCTCCGACGTCAAACAATCCTGCACCACCGAAACACGAGTTTCCGCCACCGCCAATACCAGATTGTCCTCTACCACCGACACCAGATTGTCCTCCACCGCCGACACTAGATTGTCCTCCACCACCGATACCAGATTGTCCTCCACCGGTAACATGAGTGCCCCACACACATCCGATATTAGAGTGTCAGTGTACAGAGGTTGACCTCCACGGACATGGTGTTAAATATTTTTTAGCAAAGAACCAATTGTATTATTTCGGCTTTGTCACCTGCCCGGCTATTACTTAGTGGCTATGAATATTATCTGACTCCCCAAAACAGTTGCTCACTTGGGACTGGATTTGGTGGCTGCGGCGTGTGAGCAAAAACTTGAAATTTGTGTATTCAAACTCGGTTCGAAACAAACTAAGTAAACAAGTATGCGCAGACCCTTTAATGTCCACTGCACACATGTTACAATTCCAATAAAAACTTCCGGACGGTGTGGATGCGGTGGTACGATTTTTTGCGGAAGTTCCGCACTTGCAAAGGAGGCAAAGTTCTATTGCATCCCTAGTTTCAAGTAATTATTTGACATGGTTTTGTATTGAATTTGTTTAGTAGCAATATTTGTTACGCGCTCTCGTTACAGCAGAGATAATCTGATCATTTATAAGAAGCCTAAGCTTTAATTTGTCAAACAAGCAAAGTAATGAGTTCGGTGAGGTGCGTACTCGTCGCGCGGAGTGCTGCGAGGCACTGCAGCTTGCGGCGCGGCGCGGGCGCGGCGCTGCTGGCCTGCGGCGCGCTGCTGGCACTGGCGGCGCGCGCGCAGGATGTCTGCACCTATGCGCACTCTGGTGAGATTCTCGCTACACATCCCACAACACTGCGGACGAACTTGCTTGCTTTTTTTTTACCGATGGGAAATCATCAAATGACTCCTTCCGCTCTTGGTGGAGCGTGGAGGTGGAGGTGGGAATATCAGACTTACTGACTGAAATCTATCAATGTTCCTCGAAACGCCCTTTGCGTTTCAGGGTCGCGGTGACTCTTTCGAACGAATTCCGCAACCCTGGCAGGCTCTGGCCCTAGCGGGCCCGGTCTTTGGGAAATCATCAAATGATTTTTTCTGGTCTG
This sequence comes from Mamestra brassicae, assembly GCA_905163435.1. Taxonomy (NCBI): domain Eukaryota; kingdom Metazoa; phylum Arthropoda; class Insecta; order Lepidoptera; family Noctuidae; genus Mamestra; species Mamestra brassicae. The sequence continues at coordinate 20,602,660 of LR990993.1, read as the reverse complement.
GGTGGAGCGGAAGGGTGTGTCAGACTCTTACTGACTAAAACCTATCCGTGTTCCTTCTAAAGTCCTTTGCGTTCCAGGGCCGCGGTGACTCTTTCGAACAAATTCCGCAACCCTGGCAAGCGGGCCCAGTCTACTATGCTGACATCTCTTTGCTCGCTTGGAACACTTCGCACCGTCGACCCGGGCGTGGTTCTGATCGGACGGCGAACCACCCAACGCTCGCCACCCGCAAGCCCGCGCTTACGGTGGCCGGGAATCCCTGCGACTCCGAACGCCCAGGGCGTCTTTTTCTGTTGCGGCGGCTCCTCCTCCATTACTAGCATTAATGCTTCGTAGAAGGAGGTGACTGTTTCCCATGCCTCTTCGCTCTCGCGCCCCAAGCAGTGCAGATCTCCATATTATGTTCACCTTATCCTCCGAGTGATCCGCGCAGTGATGACACCCAGTCGTGTCCTTCCGCCGAATTCGATACAGGTAGTTTCCGCAACAGCTGTGTCCGGTGAGTACCTGCGTCAGGTGGAAGGTGAGGACGCCATAGCGCCTCTGGTGACTTATCACCCACATAGTGGCGTGCCCAACGCACTTGCCCTGGGCCCCAAATCTTTAAATACACCACTCGGTGAATCTCTATAATGAGAACGTGTGGGAACAGATGCAAATGTATGTTTCCCATTTATTGTTTCTACTGGAACAGGTTACCTGGCGGGGATGCCGTTCCAGTTGCCCGTTACGTACCTGGCTCCCGGTGCGCCCGACTGGAAGGTCGCTGTCCCCGTGAGTACCAACAGATCTGCTTTACTGCCAAATGTTATGGCTCTGCTGGACAATGGGCTTAGCCGTTAATGTGCAGTTTGACGATTGAGGGAGAACCATGACTTGAAAAACTATGGTTATCAGGATTTAGTAGAAGTTATAGAAGATATGTAGAACCCTTTTGTAGAACAAAAAACAAAAAAGGTAAAGCAATTTTATTTATTTAAACTTTATGTAGGTACAATAGTTGTACATAGGCGGACTTAATGCATCAAGGCATTCTCTAATAGTCAACCTTTGGGTTGACAATTCAAAAGGGTGTATTGCACCTGTGCACCTCAACTGCGATTTCATGACTGCGTTTTTAAATTAAGTAACAGCCCCCAACGACAGTGGCGATTGTTAATGTTCTTAGACTTATTGTTGTATAACGGCGGGAAAAAATATTGATTAAATTACACTGTCACAATGACATATAATTAATTTTAAATAAAATTAGCTCTGGCTTTTTTTAAATTAATTATTCAGCAAGTCTCGTTATGTGATTGATTGCCGAAGTCTGCAGTGTGGTACTAATTGGCTGATATTATAGTTATTAAATTGTAAATGTACAACTATTAATAATTCTTGTAATTTTTTTTTTGGAATTATTAGTTTTTATAAAAACACACTAGCTTATTTGGCTAATTTGCCGCTTGCAATGTCAAAATACGGCTATAGCAACCATAATGGTGAGTGGTGCCGTAGGTACCGGAGGAGTGCTCGCGCGCGGGCTGGCACGCGGCGGGCTGGGAGGCGCTGGTGTGCGACTTCGGCGCATGGCCAGACGTACGCGCCGATCGCGCCGGACTTTTTGTACATCGCGCTCTTTGCCCGAGGGGGTATGCCATCGTGCATCTCACCGCGTACTGCGTGTTCCCTTATCCACCACCATCAGTTGATACGTCGTTGAACATGCAGCCTGCACATCCAAACATGCAACCAGGACAGTCAAACATGCAGTATGGGCACTCAAACATGATTCCTGCACAGCCAAATATGCAGTATGCACCGCCAAACATGCTACCTGGACAGCCAAACATGAAGTCTGGGCAATCAAACATGCTCCCTGCACAGCCAAATATGAAGTATGCACAGCTAAACATGCAACCAGGAAAGCCAAACATGCAGAATGTACAGCCTAATATGCAACCTGGACTACCAAATATGCAATATGTACAGTCAAATATACAGTATGCACAGCCAAACATGCTCCCTGAACAGCTTAATATGCAGTATGTACAGCCAAACATGCAGCCTGGTCAGCCAAACATGCAGCCTGGACAGCCAAACATGCAGCCTGGACAGCCAAACATGCAACCTGGTCAGCTAAACATGCAGAATGTACAGCCAAACATGCAGAATGTACAGCCAAACATGCAGAATGTACAGCCAAACATGCAACCTGAACAGCCAAACATGCAACCTGGTCAGCTAAACATGCAGAATATACAGCCAAACATGCAACCTGGTCAGCTAAACATGCAGAATGTACAGCCAAACATGCAGAATGTACAGCCAAACATGCAGAATGTACAGCCAAATATGCAGAATGTACAGCCAAACATGCAGAATGTACAGCCAAATATGCAGAATGTACAGCCAAATATGCAGAATGTACAGCCAAACATGCAACCTGGTCAGCTCAACATGCAGAATATACAGCCAAACATGCAACCTAAGTACCCAAATGTGCAGAATGTACAGCCAAACATGCAACCTGGTCAGCTAAACATGCAGAATGTACAGCCAAACATGCAGAATGTACAGCCAAACATGCAACCTGGACAGCCAAACATGCAACCTGGTCAGCTAAACATGCAGAATATACAGCCAAACATGCAACCTGGTCAGCTAAACATGCAGAATGTACAGCCAAACATGCAGAATGTACAGCCAAACATGCAGAATGTACAGCCAAACATGCAACCTGGACAGCCAAACATGCAACCTGGTCAGCTAAACATGCAGAATATACAGCCAAACATGCAACCTGGTCAGCTAAACATGCAGAATATACAGCCAAATATGCAGAATGTACAGCCAAACATGCAGAATGTACAGCCAAACATGCAGAATGTACAGCCAAACATGCAACCTGGACAGCCAAACATGCAACCTGGTCAGCTAAACATGCAGAATATACAGCCAAACATGCAACCTAAGTACCCAAATGTGCAGAATGTACAGCCAAACATGCAGCCTGCACTGCCGAACAGATCCCAGAACTTGACTGAATCAGTGCCAGCCTCAACCACCCCCACAGTTAAGCAGTCGAAGCAATCGCCCGAAGCGTCGTCGTCATCTAGAGAGGAAGATGAGGCACATGAATCGACGATAAAGCCGGAACCCAACCGTCGACTACTCCAGCCGAAGCCGGAGTACAACCGCCGATTGTGCAGTGGAACTCATCACAGCTCTCGAAGTTATCGCAAGGTGCCTGGCATGACTTCATGACGTTTCTGCGCGCCACGCTAGTAAAATAAACATATTCGTATGTATCTCTATTATTTATTTTATTTCGAAAGAACATTACTTTTAACATAATAACTTTTTATTAGGGTTATGGATCAACATTACAAAGAAAGAATCCTTATGGTGTGATTTCCTTATGGTTTTTTTTTATCACAGCTTGATAATTCAGGAATTTTTATTTTGGAATAGTTATAAAAATGCTGATCCAGTTATTCTTCGTTGTTATAGGTGCTGGAATGGAGGGTTGTTTGAACTGCGGAACTAGGTCAAGAAGTGGAAGAGGTTAATTTGCACATTATTATAAAAATATATATCTTTTAATATAATTTCCTTGTTTACAACTCACACACATTTATAAAAGAATGTCCTTAAAAATACTAACTTATTTCCGAAGTGAATCATTACCTATATCAGAGATTAATAAATCTGCTAGATGAAAATGTAAGTATCTAAAGAAAAAAATAAATGAGAGTTTTTACAAAAACAGCAGAACCTTTTTTTTCGTTAATTTTTTAATAAAGACAAAAACTTCATAGCATTGACAATGTTAAAGATAAAATTTAATTTAATTTATGCGAATCATTAATTAAATTATGCCTCACATTACTGCAAACTATTTAAAATAATAGTTTACAGTTGTGATGAGTGAACTGGACAATGAAGATAATAGCAGCGGTGAAGATTCATACAATTTTTTTTTCTATTAAAACCAAGTTTTATTTTCTCATACTTACATGTTATTATTTTACAAAAAAAGTCCAACTTCAAAAATATTTTTACAAAACAACTAACATGGAAATGTTTCGTTTTTCAAAAGAACATGAAATTGATGTTGTTTTTGTAAAATCGCGGTATTTCCGGCTAACCTTTTTTATGATCTTGAGTGTTGTTTCTGTAAAAAGTTAAGTATATATAGCAAACAAATGTAAAAACAAAACAAGACTGGCCAAGTGCGTGTCGGATCACGCACAGCACAGTTTAGGGTTCCGTAGTTACCCGTCTCCTACACCATTTTAGAAAAATAGTAAAATTTACTGCACTATTATTAGATTACAAAGTTACAAATGCACTTGGTTTTAAGTCGTTTTCTATGGAATTATTAGGATTTTTATACTTACCCAGTTACATTTTTTGAAGTTGGTCAACTATTCCTCGTTAACTTGTAAAGCCTATTTAGCTGTGATAGTTTTCCTTTTAAATTCATTATAAATGCTACTCCCATGATTTTTTCATACCTACAAAAATAACCGTTTAGCCGGCAGAGGGGACACACACACACACTTGACTCTAACAAAAATTAGCACTTTTAAGCTTAACGCATACGGATCCTTGGATGGAGAAATGGTAGTGGCAAGCCGTCAATATTTTAAACGACCTATCCAACGACACCCCACATCCACATCATGGGGTAGACGATGAAAAAAAAAATCATCGCCACTTTACATGTAGTGGGGCCACCCTAAAAAAAATGTATGCTTTTAGATTAGAGGAAAACCATGAGCACATTTGGTTTTAAACTAACATGTTGATAAATACGATTTGTTCAAACTAATTTCGTGCCGGATCCCCATAAACATACCTACCTAACTGCGGAAACCCTTAGGATTGAGCGCAGTAAAGGGTTCCGTAGCTTGAATGTGTGTTGTCTGCTTACGATATCAAGATACTCGAAACTCAAGGTCAAACTGTTACCAGCGTAGGCAGTGGGTACCTAAGTACTACTTTTTTGTTTCTGCCTAGACTCTTTTATAATCTCATAGTAAGATTTTAAATAAAACACAGCTCATTCTAAAAAAATATAAATTTTGAGATTTTCATAGTTTAGCTCTACAAAAAAAAAATGCAGCTATTTATTACATTAACTCAAAATCTTCAGAGAACGGGTTTTCATATCATCACCAATTGATTGAGTGAGAAAGTTTTTGGTGTATAATTCATTACGTTTTCCTAACGGTTTTTTCGTAAACGACTATATATAAACGATGTATACGTCGTAATAAGACGATGGTTATTGAAAAAAAACCGGCCAAGTGCGTGTTTGGCCACCCGCAGTGAAGGGTTCCGTAGTTGCTATCTCGTACACTATGACAAAATAATAAGTAGTTTTTACTACAAGATTACAAAGTTACAAATTCACTTACTTTTAAGTTATTTTCTCTGAAATACCTAATTACGACACTTTTATTAATCCATTTATATTTTGTTGGTCGACTCTCAAAGTTAATGAGTGATATCATTAACTTTGAGAGTCTTGTACGGGTGATAGTTTTCTTTTGAACTTGTTATATCATATTACTAATACCGTGAATTAGTTTTACATGCCTAGAAAACGGTTTCGTGTTTAGAGGACACATGTCTCTAACAAGAATTGTCGTTGTGAAGCCTTAGATTTAACTACGGAATCCTAAGAATTACCTATAATATTCCTTACGCGTGTTAAATCCCTTTGCGTGGGCTGCAAAAACTAATTGATGATATGACAAAATAATAAACTCGAACAATATTTTAGAAGACCCTTCAATATCTACAAACAAATATCCATTAATGGCCAATTACTAGAGTTGTGTAACAATAACTACTTTTTCGTGTTTAAAAATTAGTAGAAACGTCGACACAAAGTAGACCACGTTATTTGCATCATGGTATCAGTTCTTTTAAAAAAAAAACATAATTTAATTGACATAATTTTTTAATTATTCAAATCGGACATTCAAAAGATATCATAATGTTATCAAGCGTTGCCATATTGCAGCAGAATAATGAAAATAAATATTAATAAGGTATTATCCCGAGGGGTCTTTGTGTGGAGATAGATCAAGCATTCATAATGTAATAAGTGTCCTGTATATTAATTGTTTTCAAACATACGAGACTGTTTCAGCAAGCAACAAGCTTCTATGTCCGATCTATGTATACTTATAAGTTATTTCAACCGAGGACGAATCTCACAATTACAGGTAACAACTATATAAAACATAATATTGCTATATTATGTGCATGAATTTGTATAACAAAATACCAAATTCCATAAAAACGCTACCATTTTCTAGATTTAAAAATAATTTGACGAGGTTTTTAATTGAAAAATGCTTTTATAGTATACATGACTTTTTAGATTATAAATCGTAAGTTTTGCAAATTCCACGATCATTTTAAATTATTGTTGTTAACCATACATTTAAATTTATGATTATTATTTTAATTTTAATTATTTTTTCATTATTAATCGGCATGGTTCAGATAATGTATTAGTGACTTATGCTTAAAATAAGTCAACATATTCATGCTATTTATTTGTTATGCATGGGTGTGTTTGTTTTTATGTATTTAACAATTTCTTTACTAACTAGGGTTTTTTTTAACAATAACCTATTACCTGCGGGGTAATTGCGTAATATACTTACGGCAGGAATCGCTTTCATTATGACAGTTCAACAACATTTATTGCGTTATTTACTTTGTTGAACAGACCAATTTTTCGAAAAACAATGGATTAGCCATATGTTTCAAAATCATTCAGATCTTGATTGATAAATGTGTTACACAATTTTAGGGTGCTGTTTAATATATAGTGAGAATAGTGAGTAAACACCATAGAAGCTTTCAACAATACCTACTGTTACAATAGGCTATAACAGCCTAACCAACATAACCGGATTTTTATTGTTTTAATTTACTTAATAATATATATATATTTTTAGCTACATATTGTTTATTTTTATTTTAATATTTTCTGGATATGGCTATTTGTTTACAGTACCCCCAACATTTTTTTTGTACAATAATTAATTAATAGAAGATTCGATAACTTTCCGATTTAGTGAATCACTACCGTATATGTAAAATAAATTGCTTTTGCACAGCACAACGAAAGCGTCCGTTGCTTTTATGTGAGTAAGTTGTACGGTGCATGGTAAATACACGCTATGTTTGATGGGATAAGGTTTATAATTGATTGTGAAGTACGTTCTGTTTTAAGAAATGCGGGCGTGTGCGCGACTGCATATCTATTGCTTTTACTGAACTGCATGTGTAGTAGTTGCCGTATGGCAGGGGTAAAGTGGAGACATGGGTTTCCGATACATTTTCGTCTACCGGGCATATCTCCTTGTTTATTATATTTATGCACGAAGCCGATAGTATGTTGATGAAGTTGCTATACGAAATAGTGTACAATGCACCCGCGCACACAATAAAATTGGGTCTTCTACAACGAGCTAGTCTATTAACACACACTACTTCAAAAGTTCGTCAATATTTGCACTAACACACTCATGGGAGCGGAGCAGCAAGCGACACAGCCTCCCCGTCTGAATGCTAACGCCCGAATGCCGCCTGCCCGCACAGAGACCCGCTGAGATTTTAAAATATGAGTCTCAATATTGAACTTTTTCTTTGCAAAGTATTGATTGATTTACATGAGCAATGTTCTTTTTTAACTTTTAAATTTTACCACCAATTTTTCTATGTAAAAATATGTTGAAACTTCAAACCCGTTTGGAAGGAGTAGGCAAAATAAACAAAAATGGGTCCCGACTGCACTTAACGCAATCGGGTATGATGACTTTCTTGTTTTAGGGTTTTTTCATTTCCAAAATACACAGAAACACAGTCGGGTTTTATAGTTTTTTAAATTACCGTCTTTTTTACTTTTACACCTCTCAAGCTATCAGCATCGAGCCGGTCAGGCTGCAAAGCGTGTCAAACATTTGAATTTGGCGCCAAAAATCCGCCATTTTTTTTATTTTGATATACCCAGGATCACTCTCATAGTGAATAAATATATAATAATGTTCATATTGTTGTTCTGAATCTTTTGACTTAGCCGTTAATGAGGAGTAGGCTTTAGAAAGTTTCCTTTTCCGGCTCTAAAGCGGTAGTAGGCCCTTAATCTTAAATCTCAAGCTCTCAATATTTTCATAAAGTTGGACCTTAATAAGGCACAGTATGAAAACATGAGAAATTGCTTAATCGCGAACAATTGCTTATTATTATTTTTTTAGAAATCATTTCAGGAAGCTAAAGGAAAGTGCTACCCACCAAGATCAAGCATAGAAATGAATAATATTAAAGCAAAAGTAAAACTGCAAGATCTGCTGGATCACACTATTGCAACAATTTTACATATCGTTGGTGTATACAAAGTTGTTAAAAGACATTTAATGCTGTGTTCTAAATGTGGCTGTGATGGCTCAAACGGACAAAGTTAATTTCTGACACAAATTTATTTATGTCTTCATTAGTGCCTCTGAAACTTGTAAATATGAATACAAATGAAACTGGATGGGAAAACCCTATTCCATCATCCGTAAGATTTTGTAGGCCCATTTTAATAGAACTTTCAAAAGAGACACTTGAGAAGGCTACAAGTGTAGTATATGAAATTGAAGCTCAAAAAGACGCTCTTACACCAAACTTAATCAATATTAATGGTGAAGGTATTGAAATCAAATATATATTATTTTTAACAATGGTTGACGGGAAAGTGGCTCAAGTTTTGTCAGAAACTTAATCAGGTGCTGTATGCACTATTTGTGGAGCAAAACCTACAGAGATAAACAATTTAGAAAAAGTAAAAAATAAACCTGTTGGTGAAAATTCTTATCAATATGGGCTTTCGCATTTGCAGTGCTGGATTAGATTTATGCAACTAATTTTACATATATCATATAATCTAGGGTTTGAAAAATGTTCTGCTACAACAACAGTAAATAATGATTTGAAAAAAAAAGAAGACATATGTAAAAAGAAGGTTCAGAGAAGAACTTGGTTTAAATATACATAGATATACCTAAGCAATGACGGTATTACAGCGAGACGATTTTTTCGAAATGATCAGTGCTTTGCAGAAGTTAATGTTGTGGATGAGGACTTGATAAAAAGATTTAAGTTTTACTTCAAGTTATGTCAAGCGGAAAAGTAATGAATGCTACGAAATTCGAACAGTATGCTTTCGATACAGCACAAAAATATGGTTTTAAATATATGTGGTAGTGTACCTACGCCATCATCTGTCTAAAAAGTCCTAATTCACGGAAAAGCGTCACTCGGCATTATTCAGTGTTACCTCTTGGACAGCTCTCCGAAGATGGCCAGGAATCAAGGAACAAAGACCATCAAAGATTTAGACTTCATCATGCTAGAAAATGATCTAGAGAAGCCTCAAATGAAAATGTTCTACATACACTTTTGTACACTTCGGACCCTTACATAACAACAGATGAAGCTTTGAAGCTAGTACATTAATTTTATTTTCTTAATTAATTTAATTTATAACTGTAATTTTAAGAGTTTATTTTATATTAAGAGAGTCATTACATTTCTGATCATTTTCCAATATTTTATATTTTGTAATTTTTTTATAATAATAATAATCAATTTATTTTCAAGTATCAAGACTCAATTACAAAAAAAAATATACCATTAGTCACAATTACAATGTCAAAAGCATTATTAGGTCATCATTATAAATTACATAATATTACAAAATTACAATTATTGTTACATAAATGCAAGTCATATGTGTCGCCCACAACAGTGCTCAATGATGGAGCAATCTAAACGGTCCGCGAGCGCGGCCAGCATGCTGTTAGCACTCCCCCGCACCCGCCGCACCAGAGACGCGCATCTCTTACGCATCGTTGTGTGGAAATAATCCACACGCGCCTCCGCGAACATTGCTGACGCGCTGCAATAGCGGGGGAGCCCCAACATCATCTTGAATGCGTTATTGAACTGGACACGAAGGGCGCTGTACGATTTCTGCGTCTAGTCAGCCCGCAGGCTGCACGTGTACAACGTGGTGCAATAGGCTCGAAAAAGAGTTGTTTTCACCTCAGCTGAGCACCGCGCAAACCTGCGGATAACCATGTTCGCTCTGACCGACAACGCCCTCCGCTCCCGTTCGATATCAGCCTCGTCGTCACCAAATGGCCTAAGTATTTAAATGTTCCCACTCTTTCTAAAATAAACCATTTAGTTGTATGGATGGCATTGCTGTTACTTTTCTATGCCCACCCTGAAAACCATAAACTGACTCTTTTTCATATTATAGACCAGCCCATGATCAGCTGCATAGCTCTCACAAATATTCACCAGCCTTCTGAGACCACAGACCGAGGCGCTTAGTAGCACCATATCGTCCGCGTAGCTAATGTTATTAAAATAGGTTTTTATTTTATGACTATTAAATATATACTATATCCATAAACTATATATTATTTTAAAGTATATTTATTCAAGATTATATAAAAAAAATCAGCTGTATTTCTTTAATTTATTTATTTATTGATTTATTTATTAGGTTAGCCAACAATTGTTTACACATAAAAGAATACATTACAATTGGCAAAAATACATTTACAAGTGTAACAATCACTTAAAGGCCAACACTGCCTGTACAGTAAACGGCTTAATTTACAAAATTAATTATTACAAATAATTAACATAAACAAAACTTTATGTTAGTTTGTTCTTAATTTGAGGTTAGTTATAACATTCGAATAATAATAAAAATAACATAATTAGAACTTAAAAATGCAATATCGTAAATTAATTATGAAAAGGAAAAAAAAACATCAATTAAAATCATTATAAGAGAAAAAAAAAAACATCAATTAAAATCATTACTTATAGGAAAAAAAAACACCAATTAAAATAATTATATTTAAAATAAGAAATATAAGATTGAATAAATAAATATAAAATTTGAGTCAGTGAATTGATTAAATTAATTGGAAAATAATTGATTTATTGTGGTATAACAAATTATTGAATTTAATTAAATTAAATTTGACATTTTTAGGTACAGTAATGACTCAGGTTTTTGCGAGAGAATTATTTACAATCACCTTAATAATTTTATTAATACTGTCCTGGTGTATATCCACTAAATCACTGCAGCCATTGAACATTTTACACAATCTAGGTATAGGTGAGTTTGTGCCAAGAACAGTCCTTCTTTAACAACAGATGTAGGCAAACTAGCTAGATTCAATGATACCTTACAAAATAAGTTGAATGTTCTAGGCCATAATATTGAGGATAAGTTGATGGCCATAAGTTTTATGATAATTTATTTTCAGTAGTACTAAAGGAATTTACTACAACTTTTGAAAAGAAGTCTATAAATACCTTCCCTAAGTTTATATTTAGTGACTGGGCGACTAAAGGTATTAGGATAAGTAGGGAAAGACTATATATGAGTTATATGGCCTTAAGCCTTTCATTCACACAGAAACCTTTGTATGTATGTTAACAAATATTCTAAAGTTTTCAGAAATACTTGCAAAGTAGAAAACATTAGCAACAAGATCAAATCGGCAGATAATAAAATAAAGACAGTTTGGAAAGTTATCAATAATGAAACAAGTAGGAATAAAGTACGAAACACTGATTTTTTACTGGAGACTGCACATGGTGCTCTAATTTAGAAGTAGCTCAAGAATTTGAAAATTTTTTCACCGAAATACCATCAAGAACTACTGAAGCTTTAAATTCTTCACCCGAAGTCTCATTTAATTTATTAAGAGCAAACGTTCCAGGTTGCACGGTTGAATTCCAATTCAAACATATCAACCCTATAACAGTTATAAAAGCTTTCCGGCAAATCAAAATCATATTGACTGAAGACTTATGGGGATTGTCTATCAAAGTGTGCACGTCCATAATTGAGACCATATCACCATACTTGGCTTTAATATTCAATTTATGTGTAGACCAAGGAGTCTTTCCGGATATAATGAAATACAGTAAGGTTACACCACTTTTTAAATCCGGTGACAGTAAAGATGCCAATAATTATAGACCTGTATCCGTATTGCCAGTTTTCAGCAAAGTATTTGAAAAAGTGATGCTCAATCAAATGCTCATTAATTTTAACATCAATAAAATCTAACACGAACAACAGTATGGTTTTACCAAAGGTCGTTGTACGACTTACGCTGGTGTCACGTTATTAAAACACATACATACAGCGTGGGAAGAGGCGCAAGATGCCATACGAATTTTTTGTGACCTCTCCAAGGCCAAATGCGTAAATCACGGAACCTTGCTCTTAAAACTAAAACATTACGGATTAGGTAATCTTGCACTTAGTTTAGTGAAGTCGTACTTAAATGACAGACAGCAGCAAGTTCAAATAAACGGTGTTAATTCAAGAGGTTTAAAAGTCAAAACTCGGAAGGCTCAATATTGGGTCCTTTCCTCTTTTTAGTGTACATTAATGATTTACTCCATCTTTTAAAAAATCAACCAGAAATGGTGTTATTTGCTGACAATACGTCCTTAATTTTTAAGATAGATAGACGTTCTACAAGTCTTGACGACGTAAATAATGCGCTACAGCAGGTCCAAAATTGGTTTACTGCGAATAATTTAGTATTAAATGGGAAAAAAACAAAGTGCATCAGATTTGCTTTACCGAATGTCAAAAGTAATACTTGCGACATAGTATTGAACAAAGAGAAACTTGAATTCGTCGAAGACACGGTTTTCATAGGGATCACGCTTGACTCAAGGCTACAATGGGGTCCTCATTTAACATCTCTTGCAGGACGGCTAAGTTCAGCAGCATATGCAGGCAGAAAAATCCGTCAATTTACTGATATAGATACTGCGAGGCTGGTTTATTTTAGTTACTTTCATAGTATAATGTCTTACGGTATCTTATTATGGGGACGAGCTGCAGACATCGAGTCTAAATTAAAATTTATTCTGCAGAAAAGAGCCATCAGAGCCATATACCATCTTGTTCGGCGCGATTCCCTAAGGGAACTGTTTAAAGATATTATCATCATGACGGTACCTTGTCAATACATATACGAAAATATTATGCATGTTCGGAAAAATTATAATATTAAGAAATTATGCCTATCACTAATCTTACTAAAAATAGTAAGATTAGTGATAGGCATAATTTTAATACTAGAAATAGGAATAAATTAGATCAACCCGGATTCAGATTGGCTAAAGTACACACTTCTTTTATGGGATATTGTGTTAAGTTTTATAATAAAACACCACCTGAGATTCTCGAACTGAATGAGAAAAAAATTAAAACATGCATAAAACGCACTATGTAGACAGGCATATTATAAACTGGAAGATTATATCCTTGATAAAAATGCTTGGCTAAATGCTGGTCCTGCTCCACAGCCTCAGCCGCTTAGTTCCACTAGTTAGGTTTTATATTTGGAAGAGATGCTCACCCTCTTTTATGTCTAATAATAATACTATTCCACATAATCTTTTATTCTTTAATTCTTTATTGTACACCATACCAGCTTATATTAATTCACAGTGATTTAAATAGTTCATGTACAAAGGCGAGCTTAACTAAAAAATGAGTTTTCTACCAGCAAACCTATGAGTGATAGAGAGAGATCACAATAGAGGGTAGGATCCAGTGCACAAACTTTGCTACACAATTAAACTTTGCTAAACAATGCTACATTTTTAATCATGTATAAATATACCCACATAAATAAACATATAAATATATACATACATATCTACAAATATTATGTCATTGCGAAAGGAAATGCTCTTTAACTTTCCTCTTAAAGACATCAAGAGAAGAGGGCTGTCGCGTAAGGAATGTGGGAGAGAGTTCCAGAGACGCACTGCAGCAATAGAGAAGGATCCACCATAGTGGCTGTACTCATCATTATAAACAACTTTCACTATGGGACCAACACTGAAATCGCGAAAAAAAAATCGACTGCCCCATTCATTGATGTGCTCATTATATCGATAAAATGTACTGAACAGCTGGTTTTTTTTTCGCGATTTCGGATTTGGTCCCATAGTAGAAGTTGTTCATAATTTATGAGTGCAATGACCCGATATATAAGGTATGAAGAGTCCCTAATATGGTATTATTGGATCTATTTTAAATATAAGTTTAGCTATTTAAAACTTCCTCTCTCCTACTTATATTTTTGTTTTTTGCTGTGCCCAACAGGGTCCATAATGATCACAATCTCTTTTTTAAATTTACCACCTAAGTACACATTGTGGAACGCCCCCTAAGAGGTATTGCGTTTATTCAGTTACATTTTGTATATTATATTTCGTAAAATGTAAATAAAATTAATAATAACCAGCTTATTTGCCTACGCAATAACAACTGGAAAGGTTCGCTTTATATTTAATAAAAAATCCCATTTTAGTTGAGACTCTTGGTGCAGTGTTCAAAGTCGTGCTTCAGTCGCACGCGGTTGCTCGCGGTCCTACACTCGTTGAGTCGCACGGCCACGCGACACGAGCACGCCGCCGCGTGCCCACCACGCTAAGCAATGCGCGTCGAGTGAACGTGCATATCTACGCATACATAGATAAATATGGTAAATGTATATTTCGTTCCAAACATCAATTATATCACATTTCCGCCAACCATAATAAGTATAGTGTACCCAAGTCATAATTCGCTTCACGTATTAGTTACAGTGGCTAGTAATTGTATTGTTTGAATAGAAAACATTCTGCCGAACATGTACAGAATATAGAATAATATGTTTGGTAACAATAACTCAGCAACCTAGTGGAGCGGCATATTGTTATATTGGCAGAGTGGTGCGAGCAGCTTGCTGCCGCCCGCTGCAGTACCCAGGTGCTTAAGATGACGACCCGCTGGAGGCTGGCGGGGCTGCTGCTGGTAGCGAGCGTGGCTGCGCTGCGTCCGCCTCGCTCCAGTCTTCGCGAACTTCCACCAAGCATTTGCGGATTCGCCCATTACGGTTAGTTTTCCCCTTGCTAAAGGTCAACGCACGCCCATCCGCATACCGCTCCGCGCACCTGTCTACGTCGGTTGACGCCTGGTGGCCGATCCGGTACCGAGCTTATACAAGGTGTAATTAGGAATAACGGCAAACCTTAAAGGGTCATTGTAACTACTTATATACACGGACAACTGTTACTATGGTCATACATTTGCAATCACAATGTTTTGTTTTTTGTTTCTAAGGGAGCCATACAGCTGTTATAGTTATTTATGATACTAGTGTGGTAAGTTGGTTTTTACAAACGAGTAGAACGGAGTCGAGGGCTTACCATAGTCACGAGTTTGTAAAAACCAATATATGCACGTGTGTTATACAACGTTTTCAACACATTTGCGAGAAAACAGTACCTACCTACAATAGGTAATGAAACAAATTTTTTGTTATTAGAAATCAGTCGGAAAGTCGCAACAATCTTTGACGTGTCTCATGAAAAAAATACAACCGACTTCCAAATAAAAACACTACAAGGTTTAGTACATGTAAATAGTTTAAGTAAATAGTTTTAAGATAGTTATGTACATACATTCATGGTATTATGGAAATAAAATATAATTTCTACAAAGTATAAAATAACTATAATTTCGGCAGTCGGTGTTTTTTGTTGTTTTTTCGTATTTGACACCGACTTCCGAAATCAAAGTTATTTTATGCTTTGCAGTGTTTTTTATTTGGAATTCGGTTGTATTGTTTTGTAAATAGTTTTTTTTTACTATTTAGTGGTTCACATGTGCTTACCCCTTCACAGCGTACCGGCGTGATAGTATGTTATGAACTGGTGTAAACAATAGACAGACATGAGATTTCAGCAATACCAGTCCATTTGCTATCATTTATTGAGGAGTTCTGTTGATCTCCGAAGTTCTTCATCAGATCTTCACCAAATTGAAATGGTACCACTCCGAGAAAGTACTCTTCCAAAAACTACCCAAATCGTTTCAAGTGTGCCTATAAAATTTGAAGAGTTCTCTCTATTTCTCCAGGATCCCATCATCAGATCCTGACTTGATGATTATGGGACCACCTTTTTTTTTAAGGATGGGAAATCATCAAATGACTTCTTCCGCTCTGGGTGGAGCGGAAGGGCGTGTCAGACTCTTACTGACTAAAATCCATCCGTGTTCCTTCTAAAACCCTTTGCTTTCCAGGGCCGCGGTGACTCTTTCGAACAAATTCCGCAACCCTGGCATTATGGGACCACCTGGAAAGTATACCCTTTCAAACACAAAAAAAAAATCAAATCGGTTCAGCCATCTTCGAGTAATCGCAGAATATACATAAATAAAAAAAAAGGTTCCGACGAATTGAGAACCTACACTTTTTTTGGACTCGGTTAAAAATATTTTGCGAATTTGCAAATGGCGCCACGTGCGCGTGGTGAAAATTAGAGCTATAACTTTCGTCTCATTTTCTATTTAGTAGGTATTAAAGTGAGACAAACGTATTGAGCAAAGGAACTTCCAAGGAGGTACGATCTTTTAGTTTATTTATTGTTGTAATGTGAAACTACTTGGTGGAAATTAAAAAAAAAAACTGTAAAGGATCCGCACGGCGGAGTTTGATAAAATAGGTACTCTCATCTAACTACATACATATTTTACCGCACGTTCCATTGTATGGTGCGCAATTTTTAACTTTCGAACAATGCATATAGGCTTCGTAAATGCTTTTTTGAGCAAATGTGTTAATAAAATGTTTGCGAACATTAGTAAACATTTTCTAAACAAACATTTGATCACCACATTTACTTACTTTTACTTTACATTTACGTTACTTTACGTTTGTAAAAGTAACGTAAAATAAAAAGGTTAATGTACTAGTGTTAGAAAATTTTTGTAAACATTTTTAAGGTATTGTTTTGTTTTCCATAATATAATTTGTACTATTATTGTTTTCCATAATCGTCCCCCCTCATAATATTTATTTGCACTATTATCATTTATACATATAACGCTTGTCATATCACCTTATAAGTCATAATTTTATTTGCCATAAAATAAGTTTCCATAATGACATATTTCCTCTTTTGCAAAACAGTCTCACAAAACACTCTTTTGTAGATTAGGTTTATTTTTAGTAATTATGGTGTGAATTGAAGTTCAAATGAATATTATGGTCAATACATGTTATGGAAAACGACATTATTGGAAATGAAAAATAGCAAATAAATTTATGGATTAAAATTATTATGACACTTGATCGATTATATGACCAATGAAATTAGTGGAAATGATTTTATGTAATTTCACGATTATGGCACCTAAAGCGTTATTTTTAATGAAATTATGGCAAATACAAGTATGGTATATAAAATTATTGCATTTTAAATTATGGGAAACATAAGTAAACCAGTAGCATTCAGCTTTATTACATTAGTAAGTCTAAGTGTAGATATATCGGTACTCTTAATAATCACAAACTGCTTCTCTTCAAATTGAATCGCTATGGTATTAGGGGAAATGCATTAAACTGTATAAAAACATATCTGTATAATCGCCAGCAATGTGTAGAAATATCTAGACGTAATATATCAGAAAAAAATATATATAGATCTGCCTATCGTCAAAACTCCTGTGGGGTTCCCCAGGGCAGTATATTAGGACCCTTTTTGTTTTTACTATATATCAATGATTTGCCCCCATATTCATGCATTCTGTACGCCGACGATACTACTCTTAGTATAGAACTCACTGATAAAAATATAGCCAAATACGAAAAAGAGATAAATGACACACTAAACAAAATAATGGATTGGTTAAAAGACAACAATTTACATGTCAATATCGGTAAAACTAAACTTATACAGTTCCAAACTTATAATAGCAAACATCACGGATTAAAAATAAGATATGCAAGTGACACTATAGAAGAGGTTAAAAGTGCTACTTTTTTAGGTATAACTTTAGATAAATTTTGCAACTGGAACATAAGAACATATTGAAAAATTATGCACTAAGCTGCAAAGATTTGTATTTGTTTTAGGTAGAATAACTCGTGTAGCTGGTATCAATGCAGCACTTTATGCTTATCATGGTTACGTAGCATCAATTCTACGCTACGGTATTATCATATGGGGCAATTCTGTGGATTTTATTAAGGCATTTCGAGCCCAAAAAAAGTGTATTCGATCAATAACCAAAGCCCAACCATTAAAAAGCTGTGTCCCACTCTTTAAAAGTTTAAAAATATTGCCACTCCCATCTTTATATATATTCGAACTTTGTATCTTTGTACGTAAAAACATAGGTTTATTTAAATTACGTAATGATGTTGTGGTAAGAAAAAGCAGAGATCTCCACCAATTATGTGTACCTCAACAACGAATTAAACTATTCTCCAATAATGTTTACTGCATGGCAATTCGTATTTATAATAAATTACCTAATGTTTTTGAAGATCTTAATTTCATGACTTTTAAAAATAAATTATTTGACTTCCTATTATCTAAGTGTTATTACTCAACAGATGAGTTTTTAAATGAAAAGTTTGACTCTAAATTTAAATTGGACGACGAATTGCCCTTACATTCGTAATGATTGAATTTAATTTGATAACTGTGACAATATGACATTGTATTGAATAATTCTTAACTTAACTTATTTGATTAATTTCTGACATTATATTTAGATTGCCTTGACATTGTATTTAATAATTCCTGACATATTTAGTATACCGTTAAATTGTATTTAATAACTCTTGATATTCTTATTAGTATGCGTTGACATTGTATGCAATAATCCCTCCAAATTGTATTTAATATCAGATAATGTTTACCTACGTTTGCCAATTCATTTTGATTTCATTTAAATTTTTGAAAATATTTGTACGCTGGAAACAGCAGAATATTTTGGACGTAGAATTGTAGTAACACCTTGTAACAACAATATTCTAACAAATAAACTTATTATTATTATTTCCTTTATTCATATTTTTTTAAAACTTATTTTATACATTTTTAAATAGGTATTTCTTAAAAAACACAAAAATAAAAAAACATTTAAAAATATAAAAATAATAGCCCACCGGTATCGGGAACAGGGTCCAAGCTACTGGCGGTCAGGGCTCAAGAGAGAGGAACCTCCTAACAATACGAGCCATGTCCAGAAGTACCGCTTTCTGAATCAGGCCCTTGATCCAGCTGCCTAACGAGAGCCTCCTGAGGTGCTGGTCGAGGCTCGTGGCTATTAAGCCATTGGCTGACACAACTATCGGTACAATGATTGCTGAGTCCACATCCCACATGTCGACAACCTCGCGAGCCAAGTCAATATATTTCATTTGCTTATCTTTCTCGGCTTTCACGAGGTTCTCGTCATGCGGAACGGTTATGTCTACAATCATTGCACGCCTCTCGATTTGGTCCACCACCACTATATCAGGCTTATTGGCAACAATAGTCCTGTCAGTGATGATGGACCGATCCCAGTACAATGTGATATTGCCATTATCGAGAACTGTAGTACGGCACTTCCGATTCCACAAGAGAGTATTTCAGAGCAAGTTGCTGATGAATAATCCTGGCTACAAGGTTGTGCCTATGCAAGTATTCTCCGTTAGCTAGACGAGAACAACCAGAGACAATGTGGCGAATCGATTCTCCCGGACGGTGACATGCCCGACATATGTCAACCGTGCCGTCCTTCACAATAAATCTCCGGTAGTTATTCGTCATGATAACTTCGTCCATAATTGCACAGACAAAACCTTCGGTTTCTCCAAAGAGATCACCGAAACGCAACCAGGCTACGGACGCTAATTGATCTACGTCGGGCCCATGTAGGGCCCGGAAATAGCGTCCGTGAAGTTCCTTACTCTGCCATACCGCCCTGCGATCGTTAGTGTCTAGCACTCGTTAGTGTCAAATATTCCCTGAGACTGCATATCTCGCGATTGTGGAGAGTCTTAGCATTTAAGAAGCCTCGACCTCCACACTTTCGCGGGATATACAGTCTCATTACCGACGACCGTGGGTGATGCATTCGATATGCAGTAAGCAGTGTACGAACCCGCCTATCCAGGGCGTCAAGATCCGTTTGAGTCCATTTGAGTACGCCGAAAGAGTACCGGCATGACCCAACCGTTGAAGGCGCGTACCTTGTTTCCGCCTGATAGAAGGCTATTGAATACCTTCTTCAGGCGGCCAAAGAAGCGCTCCTTCAACGATTGCTTCATGTCAGTAACATTGATACCTAACGCTTCCGACATACCCAAATACTTGTAAGTTTCAGTTGAAGAGAGGGATCTGAGGTTTATGGAATCCGAGAGTTGAGTTCCCACGGATTCCATAATCTCCCCACGCTTTACATGCATGACCGCACATTTGTCCACACCAAACTCCATCCTCTGGATATTTCGACATCCTGGATAGCGAAGAACTGTCCTCCATTGCCCCATACACGACATCAGGAAGGTGCGTAGCATTGTATCAATTTTATACAATTCTAGCACCCTCATGAGCCATGTATGAGGCACCGAGTCATAGGCCTTCTTATAGTCTATCTAGCATGTCGACAGATCCTTTCGGGAACGCCGAACCTGTTGGCTAATGGCCATATCAATGAGGAGCAGCTCCTTAGTACCGCGGGACCCATTCCTACATCCATTTTGAGAGACAGACATGATGTTGTTGATGTTAATATGATTATTAATTTTAGCTCTCAAAATAGATGTAAGAACCTTATAGACCGTTGGTAGACACGTGATCGGCCTATAATTTTTGGGTTCCGCGGTACTACCCGATTTGTGGAGCAGGTGGGTTACTCCTGTCGTAAGAAATTCGGGTAGCGAGCCGGACTCTAAGGCAGTTTGGTACTGAGATGCCAAACGAGCGTGCGACCTTTGTAGCCACTTAATCCAAAAATTGTGCAGTCCGTCTGGCCCTGGAGATTTCCAATTAAGCAACGGACGGACTGCACGGGCTACATCTTGGGGGCTTATTGCGATTGCCCCCATTTCTGGCAATGGATCGCACGTTCGCTCGACCTCTCGAATCCAATCACCTTCGGTGTGACTGACAGGTACCGACCAGATGTTGCGCCAGAACGAACACATGGCGTCATCATCCGGCAGGCGCGTGTCTGTCACACCCTGGTCCGGTTGCTCCCAAACCCTATATACCCACCTTTCATTATTTCGGAATGTGCGATTCTGGGTGTATCGCTCCACTCGCCGCCTATACCTACGAATACGGTTTGCCCATGCATACACTTTCTGCTTCAGGAAGTCGATGCGCTCTGTGACATATGACATATAATCTTGGGGGCTGATATCAGTCCCCAAAAAGAAACGCCCGTCTCACAAAACGCATCACTCTAGGGCGAGTGTTGCCCTCCCTGAAGCAGATTAGTTTGCCGATTAGCGCTCTGGCCCCACCGATACGACGCTCGATCCTGCACTGCCAAGGCGGTACGGCTGGTTTTGATAGTGTAACTCTGTCATTAGTCATTTTGACATTAGCTACACGACATGCCGCTACACGACATGCCGCTACAGCCGCGCAGTACACACACGGTGGTGCCACAGTCTGCGACGGAGGAGTAATGACATGGCCACACATTTCCATTCGGAGGCGAACAAGCACACTGTCATCCAACATACGATTACGTTGGATGACGCGCACCTGATCCGACAGTCGTAAGTACCTGAAACAGAGAGAGCATCCGACCACGGTACGCAGTCAGGTTAGTTCCCCCCTCTGTAGCCCCAAAGTATGAGCGCATGACATTTTCATTGATGGATTGTGTCCATCGCATGCGCTGCACACTTCCGCCGGGAGCTGGGACCCTATCAGAGGCCGGTGGGCCTCGAGGTCCTAAGCCGTCCGGCGGCCGGCGTCCTCTTCGCCGACGTGCAGGTGGTGGCGTCGTGGGCGGTGAGAAGTACTCATCGCTTGAGCTCGACGCAACTGCCACGGCCGGTTTCATAGCACTCACAGTGGGGCTGGATTCCGGCGGCGGCGAGGCGGAGCTGAGCGACGAGGCCGAAGGTGATGGGTGTGTGGCTAGGTGACGTGCCCGGCTTCTCGTCAGCATTTCAAAATTTCTTCGTCATATCTTTGTTTTTCCAGTTCTACTGTTGTGTTATTGTTTTTTTTTTAATGGTTTTCGGGTTCAATTTCATTTTGTTGGTTTATGATGGTTATGTTTAAATTATTCACAATAAAAATCGGCGAGAAAAAATTTCTTGACTGTCTTCTTGACAGCCGGGCTTACATACCATTTTATTATTATTATTATTTAACCTTTTTAAGCCCCGACGCAAAAACGACGGGGTGTTATAAGTTTGACGTGTCTGTGTGTGTGTCTGTCTGTGGCATCGTAGTTCCGGAACGGATGAACCGATTTTGATTTTGTTTTTTTGCTCAAAAGGTGAATTAGTCAGGAGTGTTTTTAGCTATGTTTGATGAAAATCAGTCCAAGATGGCCGCCACCACAAAATGGCGAATTACATTTATTTTTCACAACTTCCTCAATATGGGTATCAAATGAAAGGGAACTAGTAGAATAATGTAGACTATATTGAAAGAGAATGAGAAATATAAACAAACGAAATGATTTCGTTAGTTATTAAATTTTTAATATTTTTTTTTTGTCTCATCAATGCCTTAGATTGATGAGGAAAGTGGACTGATGACTGATACCTAGGACCTTACGAATTATTTGTTATCAAGCTTTTAGTACATAATTTTAATTTACTACATTATAGGTAAATTAAGTTTAAAAAGCATGAAATAAAAATTAAATTAAACATTTAAAAAACCCCCGACAAAAAAAGTTAAAAGTTATAATAAAATAAATATTCAAAATAGACAAACAATGAAATTATTCGTGTTGTATGAGGTGACCAAATCGGATGTATTCAACTTTGTTTTGCCACCATTTGGATGTAAAGCGAGGGATTAAAAGCCGCCATTTTGTTTTAGACAGTTTTCAAGACATTGATAATTGCATTAACTTCGGTAATTGTATTCAAAAGTTCTAATACAATAAAAGAAGCCCGAACTCATAGGTATTCATTGCTGATATGAGAAGGCTTTCGACTTTATTGAGATTTGTTCAGTGGACAGACTGCTTTGGAGGCAACGGGATGGACGCGGTTTTGACTAAAATGGTGAGTAGGTACATTTATTTCACAATTGAAATAAGCAGATGACATCGCAGACTTGTAGCAGAAGCTGGACTGACGCTTACCTGACTTATTTATTTATATATAGGTTCTTTATTGTTCACCAAATTTAAAAATACATTCAGAGAATCTTAAACTAAAAATAAACATACGATTGTTAGCATTATCGCATTCTCTTTTAGGTAACCTGGAATGGATTTAGATAGCCTGAATACGAAATGGCAATCCCATTTCGTGTCTAGGCTATCTATATCCATGTAAGGATAATTAAACAAACGCAAAATGTAAGCCACATGGTGCCCTAAAGTGTCACGTTGCCGAGATTTTTCGAGGTTAAGTCACCATGTGATAATCATGACTATCATTAAAATTGATTTATTTATGTGCTTAGATGCATTAGATTTCAAATAATAGTGCCCAACTCGATTTAATAATTTATTATAAGAAAGTAAATCTTTCTTAATACCTGTTGATTGGTTTCATAATTTACATTTAAATTTTACAAAAATTAGTCAGTGGTAAAATTAGTCTGATTCCAGTCGCCGGATCCATTTAATTTTAATATTTTTCTTCCAGGGACCACAAACCAAACGGTACACAGTACAAGCCAAACAGTACAGTCAAACGAAAAAAGTTTAAAACACTCTTGTATAAAAATCCAAGAGTGTTTGAAACACTTTTAACCGACTTCAAAAAAAGGAGGAGGTTCTCAATTCGGTTGTATTTTTTTATGTTTGTGACCTCATAACTCCGTCAGTTATGAACCGATTTGAAAAAATATCTATTAAAAAATATATTCCGATTGGTCCCACAATTTTTTTATCAAAATCGGTTCAGTAGTTTGGTTTTTTAGCTGGAAGAAATAGAAAAAATATATCATCCAAATAAACGAAATTGCGTGTTTTGCTTTCCTGTGACTTTCCAGTGGTGTTGTTAGGTGTAAAATAACCACAAAAAAAGTGTAAAATAAAAAACGTTTTTATAAAAAAATACAACCGACTTCTAATAAAAAAAACACTACAAAGTACAAAACAAGTTTAATTTTGGGAGTCGGTGTTAAAATACGAAGAAACAACTAAAAAGGTTTTAGTGTTTTCGCCAGTCCAATCCTAGTCACTTATAAAAAAAAATAGTAGCCTCTTACAGTTCAACCTAGGAGGTTGTCGACTGCTTAAACGGAAGCCATTTATTTAAAAAAAAAACCAAGAATTTTAAAACATTGTTACTTTTGACTGTACTGTTTTTGGCTTGAACAATAGATTATTTGAACATTAAAATTAAATGGATCCGGTAACTGGGACCGCGGCCGCAGTTAATTGCGGTCCCAGTCGCTGGAAGCTTCATTTGATGATTTCACACCGGTAAAAAAAAAGCTCGCAAGTTTAATAATAAGATTTATTTCTCCCACAAAGTACAATATTACAAATAATTGGTGTTATAAATATTGGAGGTACAAAGGTTTGTGGGAGTCAGGAATCCAAACTAGGATACCCTGTGCTATCAACTCCTGGCCCCCCTCCCCAAGATTGGGATTATCACAATAATTGTAGGACATGTAAGAAAAATAATAATAAAATAAAATGAAAACAAAAAAAAAAAAAACTAATACACAACAACTAAATACCAACTTGCCGCGCTTGACTCGGTGGAACGCAGAGCTAAAAGGCTCATTGGCGATGTAAGACTGGTGGATGCCAAGCTTCCCAGCTTGGCTCATCGCCGCAAGGTTGCCTGCTTGTCGGTCTTCTACAGATTGTACTTCGGGAGAGTGTCCAGGAACTCCACGACCTCATCGCACCGGCCCCCTTCTACCATCGGACATCTAGACGCACTGCAAGTTACCATCCCTACCTTGTTGCTATTCCACCAATTCGCACTAAACGTTTCCAAACGTCTTTTATAATGCGCACAGCAAAGGAGTGGAACTCTCTGCCTGCGTCTGTGTTTCCGAACGCATACAACCCTAATCTCTTCAAAATTAGAGTGAACAGGCTTCTTCTGGGTAAGCTCGCTCCATCGTCGACTTTGTCTCTGTCATCTATGACCTAGACTAGAGTCAAGAGCAAACCCATATTAAATAATAAAAAAAAAAATCGTGTGTGTTGTTAGTGTCTGAGTGTGAAGTGGAAGGTGTCATGCATGTGGTGTGTTGGTGTGTGTGAGTGCGTATAAAAATGGATGTGTAGGTATACCAATGTGTGCGTGAAGTGGTGGCGGTATGTATTTATGAAAAACGCTACACTAGGATAAGATAGTTGGCAGTTTTTCCGTTTCTTCATCATCAAGTCCTAAAAGCCACTGTGTAAGCTTCTTTTTACATTCTACCCTAGACAAATAAATAATAGCAAGAAATTTGTTAATTTTGTTATAGAGTCTGCTTGCTCTGAAATTGAAGAAATTCTGGGCAAAAGATGTTTTTATCGGAGTTGTTTCACAAACTTCATAGAATCTCCTAGTATTAACCTTCTGTTTAACTGAAGAAATGTCAATAGAGGAATGTTTTTTTTACAACTGTTAGTAGTATATATATACAGCTGCGTGGTCGTTACTACAATTGTTTCGTTATAGAGGATTGTTGTGGCGTATAAACGTGGTTTGAAGAGAGCAACTTTTAGGAGAAGTCGTTGTGCTCTTTCAACGTTTAGGATATTCGTTTTATACGAGCCGCCCCAGGTGGAAATAACTTACGATAGGATTGATTGGCAAAGGGATTCGTACACAGTTTTAACCAGTTTCCAACTCGCTGTATGCCTAAGATTTTTAAATATATGAACCAGTTTTCTTGTTTTCTGGACCAGATGTGAAATGTGTTTTTTGAAAGATAAGTTTTTATTGATTATAAAGTAAGTAAGTTTCTAAGTAACTATTGATTCTGTTTTTGATATCATTGGGCACATAGTACAGTGTTACAGGGTTCGGGTGTGTGCATAAGACACCACATTATGTATGGTAAACTCTATAAATTTAGTTTAAGTGGCATTTAAAGTCAGTTTGTTGAGAGCAAACCATTGAGTTACTAAACTGAAACCTTCTTGGGCCGCAACAAAAGTTTCGTCCCATGAGTTACCTTAAAACATTAAGGTAGCGTCGTTGGCATAAGACATTAAATAACAGTTTCTAATGTTTAGCTGGCAAAGATCATTAATATAGCAAAGGAAGAGGGGGGGAGGGCTAAGATACTGCCTCGTGGGATTCCAATATTTATCGGTCTTTCCTCACTCAGCGTATTGCCTATCCGAACTAACTGATATCGATCTTGTAAGTGGTTCTGGAATAGTTTTAATTGTGTGTTCCTTATTATGTTCTAGATTGGATATTAATATACGTAAGCAAACAGTATTTAAAGCTTTCTGAAGGTCTAGAATCTTTCTAGACCTTCAGAAAGCTTTAAATACTGTTTCAAGTCAAGCATTTTTTTCTGTTATCTAATTTACTTACAATTAGTTCAGTGAATGTATGAATACAGTCAGTTGTAGATTTTCCTTTTCTGAAGCCATACTGGTTAGGTGATAAGACGTTTTTATATCCTTTCCTTTCTGTGGTGTCCTTTTTTACCTTTGAAATAGAGGTGAGCAAAGAAATTGGTCGATAGTTAGCCACTTCCTTCCTGCTACCGCTCTTAAAAATAGGAATAACAATTGTTTTTTTAAGGGATTCTGGTAAAATGCCTTCTGCTAAACATCTATTTAGGATAAAGTGAGGGGAGGGACTAAATAGTTTTTTAAATTCTTAAGGACCGCTGACATTATGTCATCCCAACCTGCTCCACAATCTGAGCGAAGGTTGCTGATGGCTCCTTCTACTTCCTCTTCAGACGTCTCCAAGAGCACAAAAGAATGACATAAGGACTAGACATTTGCCGCGTTCGTTGGGAGTGGAGAAAGACCGGTTGGAGTTTTAATTTTCAACTCCATGCCCACGTTTGCAAAATAGGAATTTACTGCGTTAACTGAATCTTGTGGGGAGTTTTTAATATGTAAAAGTTCCAACGGTGGTGTGTTTGGGTTTTTCAGATTAGTAATAGTTTTAATAGCGGACCAAAGTTTTTTGTTATCACTACCAGCCGCATTTAGGATATTCCTGTCGTATTGTCTCTTAATTTTTTTTATTATATCATTACAAAAGTTTCTAAATCTTTTGTAGGAAATTTTTAAGATCATGTTGTCAGGATTGTATTTTAGTTTGTAATGCATTCTGTCTCTTGTTTTTATGCACCTCAGAAGGCCAGGAGTAATCTACGGTTTCATGGTAATTTTATTTTTAGGAATTTTAATATTTATTGTGTTGTTTATTATGATTTTTTGTAAGGTTTGAATAAAATAAGTCATGAGGTCATTAGGATTTATGTTATTATTGTATTTATTATTAAAATCAATATTTCTGCAGTCACGGTTCAGATTCTAAAAGTCAATTTTGTTCACAAATTGTACTTTGTGGTTTTGTCCACTTAAACGCAAACAGAAATGGGTAGCCTTGTGATCAGTAACTGCAGACTGAAGAATAAATGTAAGAGAAGGAGCCTTAGTTTTAATTTTCACATGATCCAGACAGTTAGATCCTCTAGTTTGTTCATAATGTGCTGGTATCATACCGAAGAAAGAAAGCAGGTCGAGGTAGCTCGATGTAGTTACATTTTAATCTTTGATATTTATATTCATGTCACCATCAAAATTACATTTCGGAAACCTGATATTTTTAATAATAGGTAGTTCCTGTAAAGTGCGTAAAAAATTATGTAATGTGAGAAAACTAGGCAGTCTGTATATTGCAACTATGGCGGTCTGTCTATTTAATAAGTAGGCAGTTCGCTTCTAAGATATCTGGTTCTTCTATATTGAAGTTCATGTCGTTATTTATGTAAACGACTACACCGTCGTTTTGGTTATAGTTTCGTGTAGTTGAAAAAGTAAAGTAGCCAGGTATAAGTGGTAAGTTATTAACAGATGAGAGCCAAAATTCTGACAGAATTATAATATCGCTGCTCAATTGTATTCGTTTTAGTAACGTATTTAGGCTGAGATAGTTTTTGTTAATACTGCTAATATTTTGTTGCAAAACTTTTAAAAATGAAGTTGGTTTAGTTATGATAGTTTTACAAGATTCAGGTTCACAGCTGTACAATTCCGTCAGAACTAAATTTTCTACATGATTTATATTGTTTAGATCAGCGAATATTTTTTTAGTAAATTGTTGGATTTGTGATTGCGCTGTGATTGTATGTTGAGCGTTCTTCTTTTTGGCTGTATGTGAAGAGAAGAGATAATATTGAGATTCTTACGAATATTAATGTATAATGGGGTTATAATGAAATGTGAGTGATGTATTTAGGTGTGAAATGTACAGTCGAGATAAAGTGTGAATGAGTAGATAAGAGTTTAATTACTTGTCATCTTACATATTGATGTTTGACGTATTTCAAACCCTGAAATAGAATAATTTATTATTTTTGTCTGTTTCTTGAGATAAAATGTGAGATACATGCTATAAAACACAACAGTCTAGAAAAAAAGAGTTGTCCCAATATTACCTTACGAGGAGGATAAATAATGCTTGTGGTTGTTCTATACACAGAAGTGAAAGTACCTAGTGACTTGGGGCTTTATCACTATAATTAATTTACTGTGAAATGAGTTTATTGTCATTAGGTAGGTTAAATTCTAAATCTGAATGAAGTACAACTACTGTATTCAGTTTTAGTATTTTATTTCATACCATTTTATACATCATTTCAATATTGGCACAATAGAAATTGACTACGATTGCATCGTCCTTACATAATATTAAATTAATTGGTATATACTAAATATTGTAAAACCATTATTTGAAAAGAGTAACTATGTAGTTTCTTTTCCGTTCTTCTCCATAAGAATCTACCTTTCCGAATAGACAGTAGATTCACTTTATTAATTGAATACTTTTATTGTACTGAACTGTTAATGATGACGTTCAAAAGTGCCGTTTAATGGCCTAATTTAAATAAACGCTTTGACTTTGACTTTGATTATTTGTTGTTCAAGGTCGCAAAACTACACGCTCACACGGTGGAATTAATTCTATTAAAAAAAATACTTTTTCATACTGGAATTTATAAATGAAAACGAATTCTTTGTTATCATTTTTCACGAGCATTTCTTGCTGTTGAAATTCTGACTGTTAGAATTCACTACTACTTATTACTTATTTTTTCGTGATTTATATTTCATTCATCTTTTTTCTTTTCATTTCAAATAAACTACATTAAACTAACTAAAAAGTACTAATTTCTGAAAAACATGAAAGTTATAATTTTTGTATGTGTATAATTTTTCTTTTTATTTGTTCGTTTGTACTAAAGTGAAAACTTGTAATTGGCCTTCATTATATTAGAATAAGTAAGCATGCCTTGTAATTAGCTGTAAATTTTCCAAATATTATAAAATAATATCTGACAGCTTGGATCTGAAGGGAAACGAAAAATGGCCAACTCAAATGTCCTTTCATCGGCATTGTTCGTCGATTCGTTGAGTTCCTTATTGTTTCTAAGTTGAGCTACTCGACTACTGACCAAGGCTTGCACTGACTGGACAGGTCCACTTAAATCTGTGTGATTCTTTACTCAAAATACCATTTCAGACACTGATTTGCATGGTCCTAGAAATAAAGAAAGAAAGTAAGAAAGAAAATTGTGTTTATTGGCATTGTAATAGAAACATAAAATTAAACAAAATAAATAAATAATGAAAACCAACAATGCCAAACGGCCTCAGCTCAGCATAATGCCAGATGGCAACACAAGGTATACCACCTGACGCTGATTTTCAGCTGCAGCCCACGAGTGCCATACCTACGCTCGAAAACATAGACACACATAAATTATACATAAACTAAAATATTTTGTACAAAAAGTCACTAAAATTAAATAAAATGTTGCGACTCTTAATTTTAAAACAAAAAGATAAATAAAAATTTATGTGCTCAAAAATAAATAGAAATAACAGATATTATTGTAAAAATTTAAATAAATGTTAAAATATTACATCGAAAATTGTATAATTTTTACGAATATTGTTTAAAATTTATAAAACAAAAATTAAAAAAACATGACAATAATAAAAAGTAAAAATGACAAGATATATAAAATTACTAAATAACAAATGCATAAGGTTGTAACAATGATACACTTACTCAAAATACCTAATTTCAAATGACTGACATGTCAGCACGAACATCTTGAAATTTATTTTGGTGATTTAATAAAAACAACCTTAATTTTAATTTAAATGTCGAGCAACTGTGACTATACTTTATGGGAGGTGGGATATTGTTCCAGCATTTGGTAGCTGCGTAACGAAAACTGCCCCTAAAAGCCGCCGACTTATGCTGGGGAATAGAAATCTGTTGTGAACATTTTCCTCATAAAACGTATTGTGAATGTGAGAACCATGTAGATCGCAATATTAGGGGTTCATTTCATGTTAGTCAGGCAGTTTGAGTTCTTTGCGGCCTATCCAAATGTCCTTACTTTGTTATTGTTCGTCAAATCGTTGAGCTCCTTAAAGTTCTAAGTTTGAGCTATACGATAACTGACAAATGCTTGCACTGTCTGGACAGGTCCACTCAAATCTGTGCGGTACTTTCCTCAAAAGACCACTTCAGACATTAACCTACATAGTCAAAAGTCAAAAAGTCAAAATAATTTATTGTTTGTCACAGGTTTAAAGCAGTTCTTATCAACGTAATATGTAGATCGCTGTAACATACCCATAGGGTGTACAATATGCATATTTATATGTTTTCATTAATTAATATCTAATCCAAATCAAATCTATTTTATCATGCAAAAATACATTATAAATTAATGATCTCTCATGTCAAAATACATTAAAATTTGTCAATTTGTCAATTTGTTTCGCATGTCAAAATATTATTATTAAATAATTAAATTATACATAGTCAAAATTAATTCAAATATATAATAACAGTCAATCCTAAAATAATTAAAACAATAAAATGAATAAAACTATCACATATTAAATGATCAAAATTTGTCATTTAAAAACTCCGTAATATTATAGTACCCCTTACTAATTAGCAATTACCTTTATTACCTTTAGATAATTAGGTAGTTTGTTGTATATTAATGGGGCCATGCATATTACACTTTTTCTCAAAAATGCTGTTTTTGCAGAGAGAGATTGCACCCAAAGTCTGTACTTCTCACGTCTATTTCTATTATCAATCAAAGGGGGAAACAAATGAGGATTGGTTTTTACAAAAAGCGATATCTCCAATATGTATAGTGACGGAAGTGTTCGAATTTTGTGCTGTATAAACATTGGTTTGCAACTGTCAGTAGTTAGTAACCCAAACATAGCACGTATACAACGCTTTTGTGCTTTGAAAGCAGCGTCCTTCTCAGTTGAATTGCCCCAAAAAATTATTCCGTATCTTAAAACTGATTCAGCAAGCCCGTAATATGCTGTAAGTAAAGTATCTATGTTGACAGTCGGTGCCAACTTATAAAGAGCATATGATGAAGTACTAATTTTTTTGCAAAGTTCAACTATGTGAGTTTTCCAATTTAATTGCTTGTCAATGATTAATCCCAAAAATCGGGTTGTTTCAACTTCTTGTATTACATCATCTTTATATACTAAATTAAATTGTGATGTGTTGCGAAAGTTTTCTCGTTGTCTAAAATGCATTATGTTAGTTTTGCTAAGGTTAATTTTTAAATTATTATCATTTAGCCAGGTAATTATAGAATTCAATGAATCACTAGAGTCAGTATGGTAGTTGAGTATATTTTTAGGTGCTATGGTTACAGTACTGTCGTCAGCGAAAAGTGACATGGGTTCTTTAGTTGCTTTTGGCAAATCATTAATGTATAGGAGGAACAAAGGAGGACCTAATACACTTCCCTGGGGAACACCATATGAGATGCAACGCTTGTCAGAGGAGAAAACCTGTTCCCTTTTAGTTTTAACATTAAATTTTGATATTTGGGTTATTTGTTGGTGGTTCTCATATGATGTGACCAGTACGATTGCATGGACTTTATAATAAACTTTGACCTCTGAGTTTGTTTCGGTGTTTCTTCTCAGGGTAGTCAGTAGTAGCTAGGAAACACCGGCCTCATCTAGTTTAAAAATGACCAAAAAAAATTGACGTGTTAAAGTGTTATGTTTAACCTACTTACAAAATAAATATAATTTATCATTATCATTTTATCAATAAATATCGTAAGTGCCAAAATTAATTTTCGGATTTGATAACTTAAAAGTATAATGCAATCAAAATCAGTCGGGTTTCTAGCTGGATAAGGTAATTTTCTAATGTTTATCTAATACATTACGCCGTGATAATGAATATGGTAAAACGATAGATCGAACTTTGCAAGGTTTTCCTATCAACGGCCTTATTACTGTTCGTCACCCTTCTGCCTGCAGTTTCGTTCGCGTGAAAAGTGTTTAGTTATCACTTGGCAGCTTGCGTGGACATGTGCTCTAGAGTGGTTTTGCATTAGTGCACCAGAATATTGTTTTCCCTGTGAACTTTCTGTATTTTTTAATTAGCTTCTGGTCTGCGTTAACTTCAGAACTGGCTTTAGAACTAAATTAAAAATGTGTAATCCTAAATTATTTTAATGTGAAACTTAAATACTTCTTAGTTGTGCCCCGCGGTAGTTTTCACTAAGCTTTCTTTGTGACCTTTTTGGTCGGCTCCTACGGGTCATAGCGTGATTTTAAATATTAATTCAAGCCCCAGAAAAAAATCTTCATGGTTCTGGTATCCTGGTTAAAAATGTTACCGGTCATACTTATCTACAGTCCCAGGAAAACTTCTTTATGATTCTGGCGAAACAGAATTCTTTGTTTTCTATTATCGTGAACTTACTTCTGAAGTTGTATTAGTGCACTTGCAGCTCATGTCTTGTAAAGTAATTTGAATATGTAGGGAACACTCGTTTTACTATCGACGTTTCATTCAACTTGTCACAGTATTAAAGAAGTAGGTACCTGCAAAGGGGATATTGTACTCATCATTACTCGTTGTGAAAATTGGTCCCTTAGTGAAAGTAATGACTTGGTACGATCACTTAAAAGTTTTCATTTATTTTAATTCAAATTAAATATGCTGTGACCTTCATCGCATATAAGGTTCAGTGGATGTATGAGGTATATCCTGCTCGAGCCAAACATAAATCTCGTACGTTTATCGTTGTTACATTGTACTGGTGCATGATGATGAGCTGGCTGGCGTGTGACGTGTGCTGTGCTGTGCAGGCAGCGCTGTGGGCTCGGCGCAGCGGCTGGTGGAGACGCATCTGGCGCCCGGTGTCGCCGATTGGAACATCGTCGTGCCGGTGAGTCACTTCAACACATCTATACATCTTAGAACATCACTCGCTGTCTAGACACGAGTCACTCAGTGTGTGTCGCTGTGCAGATGCCGCCGCCGTGCGCTGACGCACAGGTGACGGGCGTGGACATGCGCGTATGTGACGCCGATGCGCAGCCCGACGTGTTCATGAGCGACGTGCGCTCGGCGCGCGTACACCGTGCCGGCACGCTCGCCGGATTCGCCGCCGTCAATGTCACCGTGTACTGCATCCTCCCGCCGCCGCCCCCCACTCCCCCGCCAGCAATCCCGCAGCCTTCATCCGAGTCACCGACACCAGCTTCTGATCCCACAGACTCGAGCTCCACGGACGAGATGTCGAATGAAACGTCTTTTGAAGTTTCATCCAACGAAGAAATGTCGAAAGAATCGGTATCAATGGTATCGGCGTCGGTTGAAGTGACGACGACAGCAAAGCCGACTTCAAGCACTTCGTTACCAACTTCGACCACAACTTTGCCGACTTCGACCACAACTTTTCCGACTTCGACCACAACTTTGCCGACTTCGACCACAACTTTGTCGACTTCAACCACGACTTTGCCCACTTCGACCACAACTTTGCCCACTTCGACCACAACTTCGCCGACTTCAACCACAACGTTGCCGCCAATCCCGGAGCAGACGACGGCGCGCGTCGTCGCACCACCCACTAAAGAGGTTACACACCCATCAGATAAAACGATCCGTCCCAAAGGGAAAAAACCACAATCAATACAAGTAACGATTAATATTACACCAACCGACCAATTGTCTACTGAGGAAGGTAAGTCGCAGGCTTACGACGTGGAGCTACCTTTGTTATCGAATAAAGAGAAAAAAAACGAAGTGAGGCCACCACATAGTCCCAGGTTTTCATCAGTACCATATATAGCGACACCGCCACGATTTCCTGAGATGCCGCCGTGGAAACACGTGAGGCATCAGCGCCGGCCCGGTACGCCGCAGCATCAGCCGGCGCCCGGCGAACCCGGCTCGCCGCTGTTCGCGCCACCCTATCCGCCGCGCGCGCCATTCGCCGCGCCATCGTTCCCCCTGGCGCCATCCTACCCAGTCGCTCCGCTCTACCGGCCGATAGGATTGACCGATCCACGGCTAATGTTCCTGCAGCGTCGCCAGCCGCTCATGTTTTTCCGGCAGTTTTAACTCTGCTTGCTTAATGTTTCATAAGTGGCCTGACTCTCCACCAGAGAGCGAGGTGGGCTGTTTCGGACTCGTAAGCGTTTATATCATGCAACACAAGCATCCCAAACACTTCACATAGCAGCTGTATCGTGGGAAAATTTGCATATTACTTTCACTGAGTGATGATTAATAAACAAATATATGATGTCAATATTTTGCTTTTAACTGACAACCAGTACAATTTAAAGACATAATTGTTGTTAAACGTAGAGATCCAGGATTACAGATATACATAAATAGTTTAAAAATGAAATAGAAGCATAAAACACCCAGACAAAATTTCTACCGACTACACTATTGTGTTACACCTACCTTGGACCTATGAACAAATAAACGTATTTGATTTGATTTAATTTTCTTTGAACATTACGTCTTCACCCATTCATCCGCAAGCAGCTAATTTGTTGCATTATAGTGAAGTGCAGCTGGAGTGGCTCGTGCGCTTCGTGCGCTTCGTGCGCTTCGTGCGCTTCGTGCGCTTCGTGTGATGCGCGGCATGAGGCGATGTCTGCTGTGGAGCCATGGAATCAGTAAGTCCGTACCTATATCGAGCCTTTGTCAGTTTCCGAATCAAAGATATCGAGGTTCGAGGGAGAACCTCAGGAGTAGTACCCATTTTGGGCTCAACTTCTAAACAACATAATAGACTATTATATTTTTTATAACGCGTTCCATTAGTTTAAAATAAAACGGCCAAGTGCAAGACGGACTCGCGTGCAAACGGTTCTCAAAGAATTTCATTTTTGTTACATGTTATTTTGACACTAGACTTTAATAGGTTTTCCTGTTATTTTAGGATCCGTAGTTTCGGAGATAAGGGGGGAATGGTTATTTTTCGTTAAATTTCTTAAACATAACTTCAAATCCATTTATTTTAAAATTATTAACTAAAAATATTAGAACCCCCACAATTGATCCTTTCGTTTGATATGTCACACGGTACAGTTTCAAAATATTTTTTAAATAATAAAAAATATTTATTTACGTAACGTTTCGGTATTTGGGTCACAAAAGTTCATATTTGAACCAAATTTCAACAGAATCGGTCCATTCGTTTCGAAGAAAATTGGCTGTGACAGACGGATAGCCAGACTGACACCCGAGCTGTGATCGTATAAGGGTTCCGTTATTTACGGATGTTCGGAACCTTAAAAATCGAACATTCAGTGCGTCAGCAGATTATCATCAGTTTCTAATACATGCCTAAAAAATGGGATTTCATCAAGTTCTCTTATTAGTTAGTTCTTTACGTACTAACATAGAATCACTTCATTAACTGTCCATTTTTATTTTTTTTCAATATAAATAGCTTGGCCTAGTGTTATTCTTTAGGAACCTGCAAGGGAAAATGGGCATTCACGTTAATTCGTAAAGCTTATTGAAATGTAACACACCTACCCAGTTTATCGCATCGTCTGTGCGTATTTCGAAACCTCAGCCGCTAGCCGTCAGTTAAGAGAAGAAAGGTATTCAAGGCGCATATAGCATTTTGGCGTTTGGGCAGTTGAGGTAGACGACAATTGAAACACTTATTGTAAGATATAATTTGACAGCAAACCTGACGTACAATAGAAGCAAGTGTTCAGTCCTCAGCTAATAGGCGAGTACTCCCGCAGCGCGACGGAAGGACGCAGTTCTCGTGTCTAAATATATGGTTCCAAGCGGTGTAGCTCAATTGGTCACGCGAAATCTTTACAGATGGTTATTAATGACACAAATTATTTTGCAAGTAGTTAGCAGCAACTACTTGCAACATAATTTACTGAACATGATTGTAGGAATTAACGAGTAGTGACGCGGGGTGGTCAATAAAGCTAAATAGAGGCGCCCGTGACGCAGCGTCACAGTCCAGCGACGCAGCGCGCCCGCCACGCTCCGCTCACGTCGCTCACGCCACACGCCACACATGACGCCGCGCGCGCCACTGGCGTGCGCCACCGCGCTCGCTGCGCTTTTCGCAATGGCGCTTGCGGAGCAGTTGTGTGAAACTACGCAGTTTGGTGAGTAGTAGCTAATGCCAGCAAGAGAAGCCTTTGTTATCTATGCAGTTATTACAAAAAATCAAGGTCTACAATTCTTTTCAAAAACAATCAGCTCATAATGCTCTCGCTGCTGAGACTCAGGCCTCCTCTATGTGAGAGGGAGTGGGCTGTTATTCATTTCGAAAGCCACACGGCCTGTGAGTTGGTGGATGTCTTAGAATTTGGTTCAAAGACAAGCGTCAGAACAGGTGTTGGAGCTTCCTCCCACGACCTCAACATCAAAATATCTTGACCGCTAGGAAAACTCAACACAGCGCAAAAACCAGCGGGGAAGAAGTTCGTTCCTTGAGAGAGGCCATGGTAGAGCGGACAAATTTGACCTTAAGTCTTGTCTCCCAGTGGGGTGATGACAATCTGGTCTCTTTTAACGCCACCAAAACACAAGCATGTCTTTTTACCGCGAAAAGGAGTCGTTTCGACCTAACTCCGACTTTTCGGGGTACATCTGTTCCTGTAACCGATCGGCTCGAGCTCCTAGGCATGGAGTTGACAAATAGTCTCAACTTTGGTGCCACCATTGAGCACAAAGCCCAAACTGCGGCCAAAAAGCTGGGCATCCTAAATAGAGTGAAGCGATACTTCACGCCTGGACAGCTTTTAACCCTCTACAAAGCACAAGTCCGATCCTGCATGGAGTATTGCAGCCACCTTTGGGATGGCTCAGCTAAATACCAACTTGCCGCGCTTGACTCGGTGGAACACAGAGCTAAAAGGCTCATTGGCGACGTAAGACTGGTGGATGCCAAGCTTCACAGCTTGGCTCATCGCCGCAAGGTTGCCTGCTTGTCGGTCTTCTACAGATTGTACTTCGGGGAGAGTGTCCAGGAACTCCACGATCTCATCCCACCGGCCCCCTTCTACCATCGGACATCTAGACGCACTGCAAGTTACCATCCCTACCTTGTTGCTATTCCACCAATTCGCACTAAACGTTTCCAAACGTCTTTTATAATGCGCACAGCAAAGGAGTGGAACTCTCTGCCTGCGTCTGTGTTTCCGAACGCATACAACCCTAATCTCTTCAAAATTAGAGTGAACAGGCTTCTTCTGGGTAGGCTCGCTCCATCGTCGACTTTGTCTCTGTCATCTATGACCTAGACTAGAGTCAAGAGCAAACCCATATTAAATAAAAAAAAAAAAAAAAAAAAAAAAACATCGTCTATCTGGCCATTACCAGAGCGGTCCATGATATAGAAACCAGGATATTCACGGATACGATCTGCGACAGTGCTCCAGTTCTCCAATCTCTAGGTAGGAACTATATACACTACCTCGAAAGTCATACAAGAATGCCATGCGCCAGAAGGCGTTACGGAGAATACTGCGATGTTGCAATGGATAAAAAGACTCAGTGGATCACTAGGCAATGATGCGGCCGATAGCTGACTAGGAGGGGATTTGTTACGATGACTGTTGGACCCGAACCCATAGTACCACTTCTTCACTCAGCTGCGCACATGGATACAAGAACATGCCAATATACAAGCAGAACGCTGGTGGGCCTCAGCATAGGTTGTCCAAGGAGGCTATGCCAGCCTGCGAACATCACCGGGCACTGCTCACTGAACAAACATTTCCACACGGTAGGTGTAAGGGACAGTCCTCTGTGCAGAGCATGCATGGAGAAGGAGAAAACAGCAGCGCACGTGTTCCTGGAGTACGGAGGAAAACAATTAGAACACCGAATTCGCTTACAGATATCCTGAATACACTAGGAGGCCTTATCTAATTCTGGAGGGAGGTTGGCTAGTAAGAATGACGGCCGCCACGATGGCTCACGTACTATGGTCCAATATCAGGACTAAGTGCGGAAACCAAACCCCAATAGATACACAGATATAATTCGGTTTTGATTATTCCGCAAGATAACTGTTTTTTTATGTTTTTTTTTAATGACACACTCAGTGAGCATTTCAAGTGTTTACCTGTTGCCATAATTAAGATCGAGCAAAAAACGCCAAAAAAATATTAAATATCATTAAATATTGAGACCCCTTTAATATTTAATTTATTTTTATTATTTGTTGTTGTAGCGGCAACGGAAATCCACACTGAAAATTTCAACTGTCTACTTATTGCGGTTTATAAGATACGGCCCGTGGACAGACAGACGGACGGAGAGCGGTGGCTCAGTAATAGGTTACCGTTGGTTACCCTTCGGGTACGGAACCCTAAACATTAAGCCATAAAATGTATTGCAAGCATTACAACATAATGATCAGTTACAACACAATATCGAGTCAGATCCAGTCAATGCGGTTCCAAGAGTTCGAATTCACATTTTACAACTGTCGAAGCTGTCATCAATAGAACACCTATTGCTTTTAATTTTCTTTAAAAACTTATGTGGCTTGTGAAAATGCAAGTAACTTAAGTAGATGGAGTTTTGCAAGATTCAGACATGACATACCGCGGTTTTTTAGGCTATGGTCAATGCTTTTAAAAAACAGGCAATTTTAGAAGAAACACCGACTAATCAAAGACCACACAATTATATTTAAAATGTCAGACCATATACCATGTAGAATAATGTCTGAGCTGGTGTCTTGAGGAAAGCACCACACAGATGCGTGTGAGAAAGTAAAGGGTACTCAGATATCCTATGGCCTACCAAGTAATGAAACTTCCAAATAATTCTAAAATCTTATCGTTATGTTATAAAACACACACTACACAGTCTTCAAAAAGAACATTAGGTATTTAGTTTTACGAATGTGTTTCGGTCATTTGCACATGAACTGTTGTGGCACCTCACTATTTATGAAACGGAATAGGTACGTTTGCAATGGCTAATTACTATAGTTATGTTATTAAAAGACGAACTGTACCTATGATTCGCTTTTCCCGAGCTTAGCTGACACACTGCCTTGTGATGACAGATGTGTCAACTAACAAAATAAAACGTGGGGAGTTCTCAAGTGGGGGTTCCTGTATTAATATTGTTTTGTTGCAATGTCCAGGGAATGAGTCGCAGGTTCGGGTGAGCCGGCCGGTGCGCCGCGTGGAGCCCGGCATGTTTACCCTGGAGATCAACGAGCCAGACGTGAGTACAGCCAGCACAACCGGTACAGCCAGTACAGTCGAAACAGCCGGTGCAGCCAGCATAGCCACTGACACAGTCGCCGCGCCCTCACCACAGCAGCCAGTCAGTTTTGTTGATTACTAGCTGGCGCCCGCAGCTCAGCCAGCGAGTCATTAGTACGACCCCACTTTATGAGTTACTAGCACTTCGCCCGCGACTTCATTCGCGCGGATTTAGTAGGTACTACCCAGCCATTTCTGCTGCTGATTCTGTGGTCTCTGGATCAGCGCAACTATCCACCCCGTTCACCTCATCAGGGGTTGATTTTGCAAAAATTGTTAGATCTGATTCAATGTTCCCACTTTTGGTTTGTTCATACCAATTTCCATGTAAATTGAAGTAAGCAGTAAATGTCCTAACAACAATAACAACAAATTTTACATAATCAACCCCTGACAAGCTGAAAGGGGTGAAAAGTAGGCTGATCCTGAGACCGTTGAATGGATATCGTAGTGCTTAATTTTCCAAAACATACCTTTAAAAAGGGTTAGAGGGGGCGTTGTAGTTTGTGGAGTACCTACTAAATCCACGTGGACGAAGTCGCGGGCGAAGTGCTAGTTGTTCATATATGAATAGGAAGTAGGATACGATGGAAAGGATAATAAGAAGTAGGATTTTGTGAGGTAACCTTTTCATTTTATTACTTATACAACTTGTGGACACAGTGAAATACAACTTTGCGAGATAAGGTTAATAAACCCGCCTGATACCAAGTGTGATTACGGCCCCCTGTCACAATATGAGCCGCACGGTGGAGTGCCCCAAGTTTCTTTGAATTGAATTGAATTACTTTACTTGATTAAAGAAAATACACTTTGCACACTCATCGAAATGAAACCCAGAAATGATCGTCCGGTCCGCGAACACATATAGTCAGCGTTTGCGATCAATAGAGCGTTAAGCACAGAGAGAGTGCGAGGTACTAGGGTTTGGGCTCATGCAACTGTGCGACTCGCAGGCACAATAAACAAGCTATTTCTCTCGATACGGCTGTATTGAACAGGGGCACAAATTTGCAAAATTACGTCATGCAGCATAGGAGCTAAAAACTTTGTAAAAGTATGTATAGTTCGGTATTTTTTCTACTGAATTCGAGAGTTGTACCCAACATAAATAAACTTGATTTGGTGCATAAAGGGATGGTACATAGGTACGTTCATAGATATCTAGTCACTTGACTTCCCCGTACATCGAACAAGCACATTTAAAACGGACCATGTAACTTGTGTGATGTCAAATCCAAATCCGCTTTTTAAACATATACATCTAAATAACTTTAATATCTTGTAACACTTTTGATTACACAACTGGAACTTTAAAATATTACCTATGGTATTTAAGAACCTATTATGCATTCGTATAGGTAATTAGGTCGCCCTGACGCTTAGTTAGTAAGCCACCGTTTACTCTTATAAGAAAATGATGTAAAAATGAATGGTTTAATTTTGATGGCAGGTTTGTCCAGAGTCGGAGGCAGTGGGTCTGAAGGTGACGGCGTGCGACGCGGAGGAGGCGCCGCGCGTGCTATTGCTGGACGCGGCGCGCGGCATGGTGGTGCGCGCGGGCGGGCTGGCTGGCGCCGCGTACGTCATCTCCACCGTGTACTGCGCCGAGCCCGACGACGCCGCCCCGGAGTCCACAGAGGCACCCGCCACCGACACATCCATTTCCACAGCGACAACCTTACCATTACAACTTATGTCCATTTCCATTCCAGATTCGCTTCCGCTATCGGAAGTCGAACCCCCATCTGTACCGAACTCTTCGACGAATGAATACTTGCCACCTGTTAGGTTAGAATCACGGTTTTCGTCAATAGATCAGTCAAACGGTCCACCCATATCAACAAGCTTATCATCGAGACTGAAAGATCAGTGGAAAGAACACGCTGAACCGTCACTGGGTCAGTTAAAAAGTCAATCATTCCCAGAAGGCACATCGTCTTGGTTGCAGGAAAGTGAACAATCATTGTTAGATAAGGATAAACACAAACCATCGATTTTCGATTCGTATTCAAAACTTATAAATAGCTTTCCAAAATCGTCTTCGTCATCGTTGGCAAAACGCTTGATAGATTTACGCCCCAAGCAACCACATAAAGGGCTTGAAAATCGAGCTCCAGCATGGAAAAGACGTCCAACAAGACGTCCTTCATCTCCGTGGTTAAAGCTGCGATCTCTGCCTGATGGCGAAACAAGAAAATCGATACCACGATCACGTTACCGTGCATTAAACGCTTTTACTGACTACAATGATCCGTGGACTCCTTATGAGGACGACCCACTATCTCTAAACTGGACAGACGAACCAATAGATTCAAATCCCTGGTACACAGAAGGTGACCCGCAATCACCGTATACAAACAACTTTCCGTGGCGGATCAAGCCTCCAAAGACACATAATTGGAACGAAAGACCGCATCCTCCATTACATCACAAACGCCCATCACCATCGGCGATAAAACACAATTCGAAGAAGCAATCTAGGTTTGTACCACCAATACACGAAGAAGATCCTGCTCTGTTATTGGAGTGGAAAGAAAATCGCCCTAGGTCGAAGCGACCCGCGCTGCCGAAGCTTTTGCTTTTGTTGCAGGACCAAGATCATCAGGCGCCAGTAAAGAGGAAGTGCTCTGCACACTCTGTGGAAGACACTGGGCCGTGGTGGTCGACCCAACCATACAAAAACATCGAGGACGAAGGAATTCCGTGGCAACCAGATTATCCAGCAGACTACACTGCTGATGATGGCGATGCGCGGTCATATTCGCTAGGGAATTATATCGATGATAGAATACAGCAACCGCATGTTGCGCCAGCTAAGAAACGAGCGCCAACGCGGCCACCCCGCCACCGTGCCACGCCCCCCGCAAGCCTTGTGGACGCCCAACTGGTGCCGCACGCTTCGCAAAAACCACCACCCAGTTCAAAAGCCTCGCCATATGAAAGTTATTTTTACTACACTCCTACGCCGCTGACAGAGCGGCCATTGCTGACGTCAACAGCACGTAATTCGTTGCCGTGGATTAAAAATTCAAATGCCATGCCACTCAAATCACCTATGAAGCTAAAGCAACCTAGTTTAAAGAAGCTATCAGAGAAGTCAAACCACCACTACCCACCAGACCGTAACTACCCATCAGAACACCGTTACCCGTCAAAGCCCTTGGTCCCGGTAGAGACCAACTACCCACCAGAGATACACAACCCGTCAAACCACCACTACCCACCAGACCGTAACTACCCGTCAGACCACCGTTTCCCCTCAAAGCCCTTGGTCCTGGCAGAGACCAACTACCCACCAGAGACGTACAACCCGTCCCACTTGCAGTCGAATCCCTTTTCCGGAGCAGAAAACTACTTCCCGTCAGAGCCCCACTTGCCGTCAGGGTCCCACTTCCCACCAGAAACCAACTATCCGTCAGAGCCCTACTACCCATCAGAGTCGGGAAATATCTCGTCAGAGCCCTACGATCCATCAGAATCGGGAAACGTCCCGTCAGAACCCCACTACTCGCTAGAGCCTCACTACCTGTCAGAGCCTGACTACCCGTTGGAACATCACTACCCGTCAGGACCCACCTTTACGTCAGAGCCTGACTACCCGTCAGAGCCCTACTACTCATCAGAATTAGGAAATGTCCCGACAGAGCCCCACTTCTTGTCAGAGCCTCAATACCCGTTGGACCACCACTACCCGCCAGGGCCCCACTTCCCTTCAGGGCCCCACTTCCTGTCAAAGCCTGGCTACCCATCAGAGCCCTACTACCCATCAGTTTCGGAAAATGTCCCGCTGGAACCCCACTACCCGCCAGAACCACACTACCCATCAGAGCATCACTACCCGTCAGAGCCTGACTATCAGTCGCAGTACCTGCAAT
The DNA here is from genome assembly GCA_905163435.1 of Mamestra brassicae. NCBI lineage: Eukaryota > Metazoa > Arthropoda > Insecta > Lepidoptera > Noctuidae > Mamestra > Mamestra brassicae. Next base: position 20,558,920 of record LR990993.1, on the reverse strand, counting down.
CGTCTGCGCCGTGGAATTTCCTGTCAGAACTGTTGCTCTCGCATCCAAGTTTCCGAGATTCGACTCATGTGATCCGGATCCGGTAGTCACACGTAGGCAGTAGGCACTGGCTGTCATATTTACACTATCAATTATGTACAAAAATAAAAACATTCATTTGCATATACTTTATTTCTCCGACGAGGGGTTCGAACATTTTTCTATGGGAGTTGGCTATAGACCCCAGCCGCCATTTCGATTTTTTCAAAATCGCTGTGCACGATGTATCATTTATATATGGGTAGAGGACACTTAAACAAACAATAAAATGTTAGGATCGTGGTAGCCTAAAGTGTCACATTGCTGAGATATTAAGAGGTAAAGTCGCCATGTGAGAACAATGGAAATCAGTTAAAATGAACCAATCAAAAGTAATAGTTCTCGGCTTGGTTTAACCATTTAATAAATTAAATACGATTGCGATGCGGGTTACTAGGAAAGTTTTTGATAAAGTGGTTTTCACGTTTTTTATTTTTACTTTCTTCCCATAAAAGATAAATCAAGCTGGGAACTACTATTTGCATTTTAATCTAAAACAAAATAATATTAGCACTTAATTAAGTCAGTTTTAATGATAGACATGATTATCACAGGGTGACTACCCCGAAATATCTTGGCAACTTGACACTTTAGAGCACCATGTTCCTAAGATTTTTTGTTCGTTGAAGTGTCTGCTTTCCATATATGCATGTTAGACCGTGCGCCGCAACTAAAAAAAAAACAAAGCGACGGCGAGGGCTGCGCCACAAACGTTCTATCCCCTTTATCAAATCAACATGGTCAATATAAAGATTATAAAAGACAATGTGTTTCATTTACTAACATATCACATTTACAATTAGAATGTCCATCAAAAACATTCTCCTCCTGGCATAGTCGGGTAAAGGCCTGGCATGTTTCCCGCACCCGGCACACCGGCACGCGTGTAAACTGGGACCAAACTGAAGAAGACGGTTAATTTAAATAAATTATAAGTATACATATATTATTTACTAGCACTTCGCCTGCGACTTCGTCCGCGCGGATTTAGTACTTTCCTTTGAAAACTTAAGCACCCCCTTCAATCCCTCTTTAGGGTAGGTTATAGGTAGGTTTTAACCCCTATTTCACTCCTTTGTGGGCGGAGTCTCCTGCAAAGGAGTGAGATAGGAGGTGGAAGTAAATAATAATGTTTGTCATTATCAGTTATTTTATAATTATCCCCAAAAATAAGAAAGGGGTCTTAAAGTTTATGGAAGAATCTTGACACTTTGTAGATCGCACAGGGTTTCGTCAGTAAAAAGTAGATCTTGGGTCTAATCAAGTTGCTCACCCCTGATCGACAGTAGGTAAGATGCAAACGTGTGACTAACACATTAAAAAAATAGAAATTGGGGTAATTTTTAACAATGTTCTTTTAAACCGCATATCGAGATGTGGTAGGTTCACCAATGTATGTATGTATGTATGTATGTAACTCGGGCTGGTTTCCGCAACTCCACGACTAAGCGCGTATTTTGCGTGCAGGTGGGACAAATGTGTCATTCGATCCACCCCAGCTCCCCAAGGAAGGCCAGCAACGCCTTGGTGTTACTAACTATCTCACAAAGGGTACCTGGGTTACCGAAGTACTTAGCCTTGTAATCAGCGACTACCGGGCAGCTTAGTAGCAGGTGTGCTGCTGTCTCGTCCTCCTCCATGCAGGCTCTGCAAAGTGGGCTGTCGGTGACTCCTATGACATAGAGGTGTTTATTAAAAGACCCATGGCCACTTGTGACGACTGTGACTGTACGCAACTGCTGTTTAATAAGTCTTAGGGATTTTTTCGTGACAAGGCCATCAATAGAGGGAAGTGCCTCTTTGGCCTGTCTACACTCACTATGGTCAACCCATAGCTTGTGATGTTTATCATTAGTGCGTTTTCTTACCAGATTGCGTAGGTGACCGAAGAGGAGTGGTACAAGAGGTTCAGGTCCTATCGTTGTCCCCCTTCTGGCGAGTTCGTACGCTGCATCGTTGCTTCGGGATTCACTGTGTCCTTTGATCCATTGAATGGTTACCTTGTTGGATCTACCAACCTGGTTGAGACGTTGGTGACACTCGAGAATCAGACCAGAGTTAACTGTGTGACTGTTCAGAGCTTGCAGGACGGCCATGCTGTCCGAGAGTATGCGTATTGAGTGGTCCCTAACTTCCCTGTTTATGATGGCTGAAGTCGCCAGGGAAATGCCCATGCACTCAGCTTGAAACACTGTGTTGTGGACCCCCAATGGTGTGGCTATATGAATGTTGAGATCCTCTGAGAAGATTCCCGCACCCGTGCCAGTACCTGTTTTTGATCCATCGGTGAAGACCCGCAGCTCTGTGGGGCACAGCCCTTCGCAGCGGTGATCTTCATGCAATTGGATTTTGTATTTTTTAAGATAAATTGCTTGGGTATCCGGTCATTGATTGCTTTTGTTATGGGGAGTTCATTGTTGAGCTCTGAGTTTACGGCTGTACCTAGCTTTGTGCGGGTCCACCACACCACGGCCCCGTAGGTGATCATGGGCCGAATTATTGCGCTGTATAGCCATAGTATTATTTTGAGAGATAGGCCCCACTTCTTACCTATCATTTTCTTGCATTCGGCTGTGCTACGGAAAAACAAAGCAACTAACGTATTTTTCAAAATCAGTTTTTTTACATATTTGGAACATTTTGCCTATAACGGACACTGCTACATTCACAGAATCATCGAAAAGGCTTTATTTTTCCAGATAAAAGTTTGTAAAATAAAGTAACTGCAGGTACTTGTCTAACATATCTACGGTAAAACAAAGTAAACCACAATGTCTAAGCAAAAACAAAGTAATTGCACGTCGATTACATTGTTTTTACGTTGTGAAATGATTTAATTGGCTTTTCATTTGATTTATATTTCTTTTTAAGCCCCTTTATCTAGCTATAAGAAAATCAAACAACTTTACTTTGTTTTTGAATTGTTAAAAATGGCCAAAATGGCAAATTTGTTAACATAAAAATAAAGCAAGTAAAATGACAAATGTAAAACAAAGCAACTGATTAACAGTTGCTTTGTTTCTTTATTGTAAATCAATTCAAGCTATTACTATATCCCATTTACTTGGTTTTTAATATGCTGTCGTTTATTTCAAAATTTGAAATGTCTAAATTATTTGACATTACTCGGTTTTAACACATTTCTGAACGCACCTTTCAAATGTCACTTTTCCCGCAATTAAACTTGTCAGTTACAACTTTGTGTCGATAAGTTTGCCGAGGCTGTGATTCTTGTGTGTTTTGTTTGGAAAACGTTTAAAATGCAAAATAGCCGCAGTTTACGTTCGAGAACTATGGTGCAGTTAGCACAAATGTAAGTCCAAATGTCCAATTATTTGTATTGTGTGTTTACATTTCGTAAATACCTATTTACGAGATATATCGTAAGCTACATGAAGTAGTAAGTACCTATTTTTCTGTTTAGATTTGGTTGTCTATAAGAAATACTAATCAATTTGTGTTACTTATTTGTATTACCAATAAGGGCGTTTGTGCACTACACAGAATTTTACCGTCCGGCAGTCAGATTTACATCAACTTTCATTTAAAATTCATTGAATTTCATTGACAATTGTAAGAAATCGGACTGCCGGACGGTAAAATTCCTTGTAGTGCACAAACGCCCTAAGGGTATGATTTCTTTTAGGACCTCCGAATCACCTAAGAATCTCCAGGAAGAGACCAATACTGTTGAGGCCATACCTGACGATAACCTTACGTCGCATCACACAATTATTGCTCAACCATCTACTTCAAAAAACTGTTTATCGTCCCACTCAGACCACCAGAATGATTCTGAAGTTTCCCCACAAATATTGTAAGTAACCTAATTCTAGTAATGAAATATAGCTAAAAAGTTTATTGAATATTATAGATTTTATTATTAAGAACTGTCATATTGTACTACTATTATTATAAACGAAAAGAGCGGTTATCTTGTTATTCATTATGTTAGTAATTTTTAATCATAATATTTTTTTTCAGAGACTTGATTACACCAGAAGATATAGGTATTGACACAGGAAAAAAGGTATAAAATCTATTATTTTAAAGAATATACAGGGTGTTTGGCAGAACGTTGAACATACGAAAAAGGTGGATAGGCAGGGTCATCTGCTACTTACTCAGCCTTATTTGGACCTGGCCCCCTGGATATTTAAAAAAAATATTTTTTGCTTTCTTCTTGTTGCACCACTTTCTTAACATTAAAGTGTATTTTTTTTTTGAAAATGGGTAAAACAAGCAATATTTTTTTTAATCTTTAATGTTGGCAGATTCTTATAAAATTATTGCTTTATTCACATGTTAACTAGAAAAAAAGTTATGAGTCTTCAAACTTACAGAAAAATGTAAAAATATTTAAATCTTAATTTCAACATGCATTAAAAAAAACAAAAAATGATTGGTCTAAATTATGGTAACTAGCTACTTAAGCCGATGGACGCTTTTAATAGTTTTCAAGCAATTGTTTGTTTAATTACTATTAACACCTATTTCTTTTTTTTTATTAATATGTACTTTGTATCTTATTTTTTGTTTTATTTAATACTTCATTAAATGATTACAACTTATTCCTATGATTTTTGAATTTATTTTAGGTAACCGTTATACATATACATGCCCTATTCCTTAAGTGACACTTAATATCTTAATAAATCCTAAGATGAACTAGTTTTTACAATTCTTACAAATTATGTGATTCATAAAAAGCAAAAGCCAACAAATCTTATAGTAGACATATTCATTTTTAAATGGCTTCATTGTCTTTGTTAAAAACAATTAAATGCATTTGCTTTGTTATTAAAACTAAAACTTAACTTGTCCATCTCTTTTTAAATTATTTAAAAAACAAAGTGACTGTAGTTACTTTCTTACTGAATTGTTCTTTTTATTTAATATTAATTTTATGTCTATAGAAAAATATTTTTTTCAATTTAAAGGAAAGTTACCAAAAATTACTCAAAAAATTGCTTTGAAACAGATAGAACTAATTATTTTACAAATTATGAAATAACAAAAGTACTGAAGTTGACGCCAGTACGTTTTAAATTTGTGATTTTCGGTTTTTTGCTCCTCCTGATAATTTTGCTTGACTGCAATTACTTTGTTTTTCCGTAGCGCAGCCGCATTGCCAGAAGGTGATGCATGCCCTGTTTAGTTTGTAGTCTAGATGATTGCTCCAGTTTAACTTACTGTCTCGGATGACCCCAGGTACTTAACCTCGTTAGATAACTGGAGTTCTGTGTTAAAGAGTTTAGGTTGGCGGTAGTGGCCTAGAACTCGCTTTTGTGTGAACATGACTAATTCAGTTTTAGTGGGGTTTACTGATAGATCATATTCTCCGTACCATCTCTCCACGATGCGTAGTGCTTGCTGCGTTAGGTTGCAAATCGTACCGGTCACCTTCCCAGGCACAAGGATTGCGAGGTCATCTGCATAGCCTATTGTATCGTACCGATGTGCGTTGAGTTTGGTGATAAGGTCATTTATCACCAGATTCCACAGAAGAGGGGAGAGCACTCCTCCCTGCGGGCAGCCTCTGGCTATTAAGGCCAACTGCTGCTCTTCCTCAAGTCAAACTACTAGCTTACTTAACATATTAGTAATCCAGTCATTTAATACCTGTTCTACTCCGTGCTTGGAGAGGGCGGCAATAATGCTGGAGAAGTTTGTTTTGTCGAAGGTCCTTCTATGTCTATGAAAGTGCCCAGACAGGAGCCTTTCTGGTGGATCGCGTCCTCTATTTGGCTCACCACCAGGTGAAGAGCAGACTCTGTCGAATTACCTGAGCTGTATGCGTGTTGGTTACCATGCAGTGGTAATGTTTTTAAAACGCCATCTCCTAGTTCTCTTTTCTTTAGCAAGAAGGAGGTCAGACTGATTGGTCGATAGGATTTGGCGTTTGTATAGTCACTCTTACCTGGCTTTGGAATGAAAATGACTTTCACTTCCCTCCATCCTTTAGGCACGTATCTAAAAGCCAGGCACGCTCTCATTAAAGGCACCAGTCTTGTTGCAACAGAAGTCCCGCCCCACTGCAGTAAGGCAGGAAACACTCCATCAGGACCTGGTGCCTTGAAAGGTTGGAAGCTTCTGATGGCCCACTGGAGCTTTTCCAGCGTGATCATCCTTTCTGCATAATACCAATCAACTTCTGCTGGTGTTTGTATAACGTCTAGCCATTCGGTTACCTGCGCGAATACGTTTCCTGGGAAGTGAGTTTCTATTAGGACACGCTTCGCTTCTTCAGGTGACGTGGTCAGCGTGTTGTGGGTGGTGTGGATTGGCGTCGGTCCCGATGACAACCTCATCTCCGCTGCTTTCACACTGGGTGACGAGACGGACAAGGTCGTGAGGGGGCGGTTCCTCCGCCTCAGGCATGTAGACCGAGGCGAAGACGATCGCCATGACTTTGCCACGCTGTATATTCAGCCTATCTGCAGAGACATCTCTGCAACAGAAGTCGTTTAAGAGCTGTGCTTTAAGGTTACCTGTGACATAGATACACGATCTAGGGTGATCCTGGTCCGTAGTAACAAGGAGCTTCCCGTTAAGGTTGGATAGTCCTCGTATTTGGCCACCCCTAATCCACGGCTCTTGGATGAGGGCAATGGCCGTGTGTTGCACCTCCAGCCACTTCCTCAATTGAGCCGTCGCAGTCTGGCTGTGGTGGAGGTTTGCCTGCACGACTCTACAGGCCAACGAAAGGGACGCCATCGCAGGCGAGGCCCTCCTCGTCACCATCTAGCCGCAACCCGGCAAACATGTCGCCTTTGTCGTCGAAGCCATCCTCTCCCGGGCCAGACGCCGGGGACAACGTAACGTCGTCCAGCTCCCCACCCGATGAAGGGACGGCACCCACGGCGGCGGCAGGGGCAGCCGACACTGCTATTTCAGCAGGATCAGCCACTGTTGCTTTCGGGTTGTTTGGTTGGGGGATAGTCTCCCCTGCTTCCTGCTGCTGTCCCGTAGTCGGATCCCAACCCCGAGTGATGTCGACGAACCTGCCATTCGGACCCTGGAACTTAACGTACATCGATCCCAGACCAATTGAGAGTCGGCGTTCGGAGCTCAACTGGGTCGGAACCTGATCCTTGGAGATACCCAGTACCACGAACCAGCATGCCCTCTGCTTCTCGGCGTGCAGCACCACCCACCTTTTGACGTCGATCCATGGGTTCTGGTAACAGAGGGCTCGTCCAATAAAGGTCGAGTCCTCGTAGACTCCTTGGTCGTCGGAGATAGCGATGCCGCAACGCACCCGCTTCTGAATCTCCGACTGACTCTTGACGATTAACGAGGTGTTAGCCGGGAGATCCAGGCCGGATACTGTTTTCTTCAGCCACTCTAGCGTGTGGTCGTTTCCGCACCACAGTTTGAGGATACCTCCAGCGAACAGCGGCTTCGCATTGAAGGTCGGACCCGGTGTGCCCTGCATAGGGGAGCAGGCCTCCGTGATGATCTGCCTCTGTATGGCAGCCACGACCTGGTCCGATACTCCCAGGCTGATGATGCCCCTCCGGTCGCAGGTTATCGCGACGTTCAGGGACACACTCGCAGCTTGGGCGTAGCTTTTGTTGGCAACCCGCTGGGACTGGTCAAGCCGCGGCCGCTTGTGCTCTCCACGAGGTGATATAGTCTCGTTGAGAGCCCGCTTGGCCGCAGCCTGATCGTTCCCGTCGGGTTGCTGTGTCGTGGTAGCCACCTCGGCCGGAACTCCTGCGGATTAGGTTGGCGGTTGACAGGGCGTTGGTCGGCTAGTGCCGGCCTCAGCCTGCGACCGCTTCCCTTCTGAGAAAATCAGCTTACCTTGCTTGGTCGTGTTGACCTTGCTAGTGGCGGTACCCTGCTTGCGTTGGGAGGCTTTCCCTTTGCCTCCCCGTCTGCGTTCATGATGCCGCTCCTTGCGCGTCTGCCTTTCCCTCCTTTTACTCTGGCTAGTAGGAGCAGAACAAGAGCAATGGGTTTGTGGAGTTAGGTTTTTACTCTTCCCTTTTTTTCCTTTACGGATTGGCACCTGCCAGGCGCTTGCAAAAACGTCCTCGGTGCTGCAGACCGTTCCCGTTTGCCCGGTTGCGGTTGCCTCGTGGGATGTGGCTTGAGGAGCCACAGGAGGAGTAGGAGGGTGCTTGGGAAGGCTACTTCCGGCAGTGGTGTTAGCCGTCGCCGTTTTCGCCTTCTGTACTGGTCCCAGGCAGCGCCGATACCCTTTGCTTGTTTAGGGACTTTTTGGTCTTAGCTGCGGTTATCGCCACAGCCGGACCGGCGCCCGCGCTGGAGCCTGCGGCGTTAGCTGCAGGACCTCCAGGGGCGAGAGAAGTGCCAGGGGCACCTCGCTTGGGAGTTTTGCCAGCTTTCGCCGACTCCACTCCTGCGGTTGAAGTACCTAGTAGGCCTCAATTTGTCCATACTAGTTTGAATCTTTTATTCATCTCTCTGGCTCCCACCCTCCATGGAGCCCGCACCTGGGAACGTCGCACTACTGTGAGTGCGAACGTTAGGATTACCAGAGAGATATAGGTGCGCAAGGCTGGTTTACAGCGCGACATCGGGTGCTTGATCGGGTTGGCGCGGAAGGTCGAAAGGCTTACCCCCACGAACTGATCAACCCTCACTTACACCTTCAGCATGGCCTTTACCTACCGCTTCGGCCTCCCGAGGGCGACCTCAACGGACCCCACGCACCTCGCCTGTGACCCTCTGACGGGACACTGTGGCCATTTCCCTACCCCTGGCTAGAGGGTAAGGCCACCGTTTCGCTTGAAATCAAGACCAAAGGGGGCGTGTTGCCTCACGGACACATTACCGCCAGTGCCGATTGGCTCAACCCCCCAGGACTCCTTCATCCCCGCTTACGGCCCTCGACTGCGCAGGTCCTAGCGCAGGTGACTCTGTTCTCCTACTCGCCATCAGCTTATTTAGTGACAGCCGAGTCCGCAACCCCCTCGTCACAGAGGGGTCATGGTTCGGAGAGGAAAACCGCCCGGTGGTTTCAGTTACATCTATTTCATATGGAATTAGACCAATAACGGGGTGGCAACCTCGGGAAGGTGTATCCACCGGACTTGCCTTGAGGATCTACACGACCGTTGCGCTCTCCCTCAAGATCACGCCTCCTTCCCATCTCTGAAGGAGACGGAAAGGTAGGCCTGCATCTACACTACCAAGCAAAGCAAAGCAAAGCATGTCGTTGTACAGCCGCAAAAGCATACATACAGACCCCCCCCTAGGTTCACCAATGTACGTATATATATTTAATCTTAAGACAGTTTTCCAAATGTTATTTGAGTTTTGCATCATAGCATAGGGACTGGGGAAGTGCCATCCCATTTTATCAAGTCTGGGACGGCTCAGCGTGCTTTATAAAGGCTGATTTTTTTAAGACGGGACAGTAAGAGCAGGTAACTTAGCCGTTATAGTTACAGGAAAACGTTTCAAATCCGGAAAAAGACTATCGGACCATTTAAGTTATGAGTACTAGAAATGACAGAAATCGCCAAAAACTTTTCCCAAACATTTTTATGGAAAAACAATGAATCAACTCGAAATATTCCTTGTTGCCAAACGATCATATTTGATACTGTGGTCAAAATACTCTTTGGGGCCGACTGAAGTATGAGTACAGAAACTACGGTAAGTCACAAGACTGGGCTTGCACGCAGACACCTCATGCAGCGGCACCTTACGTTCACGATTTGAAGACATTTTTTAACAAGAACTTCATAAATTGCGCAATCTTGAATTTTCTCAGTGCAAACAAGAATGACCAGAAGATATTTGAATCGAATTCGAAGTATGTCTTCTTTGTAACGGATTATAGCGGATCTACCCAGAGCAAAAATCTGTGAATGTAGTTCAGAATATCTCAAAAAGTTATGGATGGTCCTAGAAACGTTTTCCTGTAACTATAACGGTTAAGTTACCTGTCCTTACTGTCCCGTCTTAAAAATCGACCCTGTATACGCTAAAGCTAGGTCTAGTCCAGGGCTAACTTTACATACTCTTGCTCACCTAGTTAGCCCTGGCGAAAACTGTATTTTTAGTTATTTCACTAGCCTCTCAAAAACAGTAATGTCAAATTGACATAATCTCTAATGGATTATTTCCTCAGTAAATGCCTGGAATAGTGTTAGTACGTATGTATGTACGTACGCTTTCATTCAGTAAGTTGTAAATGTTACCTGTGAGTAGGAACATTTCCAACGTACATTTGATTTTGTAAAATAAATGCTAAATATAAATCAAGTATTTCGCATTATGAAATTCTATGCAACGGGCAAATACCTTATTCCTTGTGGAGGTATACTTTTATTGGTGTTCAAGAAACTGCCATATCACCGAGTCACAAAAAGGCGGTACCTAGCAGCTTCGTATCAGACGTTCATAAAGATCCCCGATAGTGCAGAGCTAACTAGGTCTTCTACAGATTTTATAAAAAGCGGATACATTTATAACAATGTGTTTTGAACATTCATTTATGATGATAAAAAATTGTAAAATGTTAGAAAAATCATAGAGTTGTAAGTTTTTGGCGTGTCTCTGGGATTAACCACATAGTTTACCCGGTCGCGGGCTAACTAGCCTACATTTGAAATAGCGCTGTGCGCTAAACAAGTCTCAAGCCCAAACTAACAATCTGGGCCAACTAGATAATTTGCTTATTTTTGCGCAAGTGGCCCTAAATGTTGGGGCTGGACTTCCTTTCGCTGTACGACTGTATGATACAAGCGAGATACTTTCATCCTGCTCCTACAGCATCACATGCAGGTATTCAAAGATAAGCAAGGTAAAGGAGCGGTATGCCCGACACAAACAACAACCCTACTCCTTAGGGATTCTTTAGATTTCTTCATCAGTTTTTATTTAAAAGCTAGCTTCTACGCGAAAGTGTATAATATACAAAAGGAACCTACTACTAGATAACATGAAAAGTTTACTCTGTCCTAATCCGGGCCGAAGTCTATCCGCGTGCTGAGTTTAATCAAAACGAGCTCACCGGTTTAGTTTTTGTATTATTGGACCACGATAGTTTTAAACTCGAGCTATAAATATTAATAATAAATAATGAATGACTAAACCGAAGCGCTGATGAACTGTGTAATTCATGGCCGTTAGTAATAGAATTGAAGCACGAAAGCGGGCCCTCACGAAGCATCGGGTCGGGGGAGGGGGTGGTCGTCTGATTGCGTCCGTCGCGTCACAATGCGCTATTGTTGGGAAACAGAAATAAATACAAGCACAAAAGACGACGCTTTCTTGCTATAATGAGGCGGAGCCCACGCGGAAGCAAATAGTTTAGAGAGCGCTGCAGCCTGTCTCCGGCGCGCCGCGTGTTGATCAGCGCCGCGGGCCGCGTGACGTCACTCGTGGCCGCCACGTGCCGCCGCGTGTCGTGACTCGCAGCCGTCGAACTAGTCGTCACGTAGCACCGGTGTGACTGCGCTCACAATATTTGTCGACCTCAGAAGCAAAGGTCTGATGTGTTAGGTTTTCAGGAGAGCAAAAATAAAATTCGCGCATTAATTAATAACCTCATAATTATTTATTTATAACTACCAGAGTTTGGGGGACTGTCTTTATGTAGAACTTTGACGTTCAAAAAGTGCTGGCACTCAGCCTAATTTGAATAAATGACTTTTGATTTTGAGTTAAAATTGTTTTTTTTTTAATTTGAGTACCTATACTATTTAGCTTTCTAAATACCTATTTATGTAATTATCTATCTATTATAGGAACATTAAATAATACTAACGAAAATCCAAAAAAAACAGTACTAATAACTTTATGCTTCTTAGTTTACGTAACATTGACAAAAATCCTTTGGCGTACATTAAGAAGAGATATAACATTATACTCCAATTTTAAATGAGATGTTAACAATCTTAAATCAAATAGAAGTGTATGCTTCACTATAGTTAAGAAAATCAATGAGATCTATTCACAGATACAGCTTTGTACTTCTAAAATTAAAGATAACACTATGCCTCATAACTTCTTTACCTAAAATAAATATTTTCTAGTCTTACTGAGCTTGATAGCAACACCAATCAAAACACTGCTGACCGCGAACCGGATGCATCACCCACGATCGTCGGTGGGTCGAGACTTTTCAAATGCTAAGACTCTCCACAACTACGAGATGTGCAGTCTCAGAGAATATGTTCACAAAGCCGATGTGGGTATGCACCGAGATGTGGTCGCAGTGGACAAGGGACTCACCCCGTTGTCCATGGGTAAAAAGAAATGGCGCAAATCTGTGATACTTACCACAGATGACCGCAAGGCGGTATGGAAAGGCAAAGAGCTTCACGGGCGCTTCTATTGGGCTCTTTATGGGTCCGATGTAGATTTCCTGGCCTGGCTATGTTTCGGTGATCTCTTTGGGGAAACTGAAGGTTTTGTCTGTGCGATTATGGACGAAGATATCTTGACGAATAGCTACCGAAAGCATATTTTGAGAGTCAGGACGGTTGACGTGTGCCGGGCATGCCACCGTCCGGGTGAGTCCATCAGACATATTATCTCTGGTTGTTCTGGTCTGGCTAACGGCGAGTACTTGCACAGGTATAACCATGAAGCCAGGATTATCAACTTGCTTTGAAATACAAACTTGTGGATTCTGAGTTTCTGTGTTGCAAGTATGTGCCCTTGTTTAGGGCCTTGAGGTTGAACAGACTTGAAGTAGGCACGTTTAATAAAATCTTGGCTCAACCACATGGCGATGATGCGAAGAGTCTGTTCAGGTTCATGGCCCAGATATGACTAATGTGTGTTTAGGGTACGATGGGACTGACATACGTCCCTAATAAATAAATAAAGAAAAAAAAAGTATTTGCCCGACCCAGTTCGCGAAATAATAATATAATAATAATATATAATATATCCAGGGACAACTCACACACGGTCATCCAATCCCAAACTAGGCAGAGTCTGTACTATGGCAACCAGACAACTGATAAACAAGTATTTCTACATACATATTATAGACAAATTACTTACACCCAGACACAAAACAAATGATTGTGCTCATCACACAAAGATTTGTCCTGGGTGGGAATCGAACCCACGACCTCCGGTTAAGCAGTCAGGGTCACTAACCACTCGACCAACAGGCCATGTTACGTTGTACTGGGATCGGTCAATCATCACTGATACAAATATTGTTGCCAATAAGCCTGATATAGTGGTGATAGACCGATAAGCGTGCCGCACAATGATGTCGATGTTACAATCCCACATGACGAGAACCTCATCGTGTCTATCTCGACTTAGCGTGCGAGGTTGTTGATATGCGGAATGTGGACTCGGCTCTCATTGTGTCGATTGTCGTTACGTTGCCAATGGCCTGATGCCCAAAAACTTCGACGACCATCTATCGGAGCTGGCGGTACGCGGTTGGGTAAAGGGCCTGATACAGAAGGCTCTATACGGCAGTACTCCTCGATACGGCTCGTATTATGAGGAGGTTCCTTTCTCTGGAGCCCGAAGCACCGGCAGCTTGGACCCTGCTTTTGACACCGGCAGACTACTGCTTTTTATATTTTTTTTATCTATATTTATGTGTTTTTTGTAAGAAATATTTAAAAATATAAAGTTAAAAGGTATGTAAAGAAAGATGAATAAACGAAATAATAATAATAACTATATTTCGGGTGGCATAGACCCATAGAAACTTTAACCTAGTACATATTTTTCTTTAGATTTTTATTTGCCATGACTCACCACACCCACAAGTCATGACCCACTGCCTTTGAAAGGGACAGTCCAAAGGTCTATTGCGTTTGAATGCCATTGTTGCTTCCCCGCATACGGGCCAGGCCGCATAGGCCGCTTGAGGGAAGGACTGGCAATAAGCTTTGAATAGCGTAACTTTCACTAATCTCTTATCTCGTGCATCGTGCGGACCTGCGGGTGAGCATATTAGCTCTCACCGCCAGAGTCCTGCGCTCCCACTCAATATCCTCATCATCCTTGAGGTCACTTGTCACAATGAGACCCAGATATTAAAAAGTTTGAACCTGCTTTAGGGCTATTCCATTGAGAACTACAGCACAGGCTGTTGTTTGCCTGATTTAAATACGAAAATTTCACTCTTTAGGGATTTTGTAAATAGTAACCCATGCGCCTCCGCGTACTCGTCGTCACAAATAGACAAAAGTTTCCTTAGCCCGCTTATCCTCTCGCGGGCCGAGCGGGTTTCATCAGGCGTGTCGCCATTGTTTTACTATTGTGTCTGCTATTATGGCCGCTGAAGGTAGACGCAGGGGCTCAGTAGCATCATATTTTCTGCATAGCTAATATTGTTAAATCAAGTGTCATCAATGTGGCAGCCATGTGTGCTCTAGAGCCGCTCGACAAGCTGGTTAACATAACTGTTAAACAATTAGAGGTGAGCTTAAACCACCTTCCCTAACGCCAGATTCGAATTCGTACTCATCTGGCAGCGCCCGTGCCAGACGCTTACCGACGACTTTTAGGGTTCCGTAGTCAACAAGGAACCCTTATAGTTTCGCCATGTCCGTCTGTCTGTCCGTCCGCGGTTTAGCTCAAAGATGCCTAGCGCTAGAAAGTGGAAATTTGGTATGGGTATACATATTAATCACGCCAACAAAGTGGTAACATAAAATCTTGATACATTTTTCTAGGGCCCCGCTACATGTAAAGTGGCGATGTTTTTTTTAATCGTCTACCCCATGACGTGGGGTGTCGTTGGATACGTCGTTTAAAAATATTGAGGGTTTGCTAAAACCATTTTTCCATCCAAGGATCCGTTTGCGAAATATTAAGTTTGAGTACTTATTAAGTAAGCTTTAAAGTGCTAATTTTTGTTAAGTCATGTGTCCCCCGGCTAAACGGTTGTTTTTGGAGACGTGAAAAAATTATGTTAGCAGCATATAATATATGCTACTACCATGAATTGAGCCTACTTAGCAGTGATAGTTTTCCTTCATTCAATTCAATTCATTATAATATAATGAATTTAAAAGGAACACTATCACAGCTAAGTAGGCTTTACAAGTTAACGAGTAATAGACGACCAACTTAAAAATGGAATTGGGTAAGTAGAAAATCTATATATTTACACGTACTAAACACTCTCTACACTGTAGAAAAATTGTTTTTGTACATCAATCGCCAGGGTGTTAAGGATAACCAGCAGACCCATTTTCCAGCATTTTGGATTTTTTTTTCTGTTTAGATGTGCAGGCCAACCAATGTAGATAACTTTTATACCCAAACATTGTGCGTGACTTGACGTATTATTTAATTGTTTGTTTCATCATAATCGTTTCTCTCTATCAAAAGATATACGAATTTAAAGTGTTCAAGAAGTAAAATATCACAGCCACACAATTCACCTACTCGCAACGCCATCTGAAGACTAAAAATAGAATTACTGCTAACAGTTGAACTCCATGTTCGATAGATGGCATTGTGCATTTGACGTCATTTTCCGAATGGAAAATTCCCTCGCCCATGTTTCCTATACGTTCTGTCGTTCAAAATAGATCGATTTTTTTTTTATTTGGGTAAATAATGTTGGTTCATTCTTCGATTACGAAGTAAAGATTCTACTTGAATTTGGATCAAGTGTTTTTATTTACTTCTTAGTATGAAAACTGTCATTCGTTCGAATGTTTGTCTTTGGTTTGAAGTACGAAGTACAGATTTATGAGAAAGGCTATAGGCTATAGGCTAGACATACTGGAATGGGGAAAAAATATTGTGCGGTCGGGGGACCCCCGTCAGGAACGAAGTTCCATAGGAAACAAATACGTTTTCACGAAATTTACACGTGTCTGTACAACCGTGTGTTGAGGTTATATGAGAAAAAGAAGACAGGGTCAGAGGGAAGAGAGAGAGAGAGAGAGTTGCGCACCCGGCTGCGCAGTCACTTGCTCGTGTGCTCATTACACATACACATACTCGATACACACGGTAGAATGAATTAGTCGATCGATAGTTTCTACTTTTTTCTTCAATCAGCCAAATCTATCGGATCGGCGTTCGATCAATTGTTTATCGGTCGGTATCCGTCGATCAGCCAACGCTACCACACCCAATCGATCATATCATATCATATCGATGGTATCAGTCGACGATCGATCGATCGATCGACGTTTTTTGGTTGGTGTGGTAGCTTTGGCTGATCTATGGTTATATGATAAAAAGACAGGGACAGAGAGTGAGAGAGAGAGAGAGAGAGTTGCGCATCCGGCTGCGCACTCACTTGCTTGTAGTAGGCTTGATACACTCACAGCATACGGCATTTCATTACGTGACGATTTCTACGCACTACCCGTAAGCCGCGTTAAGGAACTTCGTTCCAAGAAATACGAGAACGTAAAAACGCGGGATATACGCGTACGAAGAAGCGGACAAAAGCTATCTATACCTTTTTTTCTACTCATGCGTCTCTGAGTGTTACTCCTAACATATGATAGTTTTTAAGTTATTTTTGGTAAAACTAACACGCTATGGGCCATCGACGCCTGAAAATAAACGAATTTTTATTTTTAATTAAACACGCTGAAATTTGAATGGTTGTTTTCCAGCGGCAGAAGGATAAGCTATCAGTAGTACTATCGAAACATAAAATTAAACTTAAAAATAAAAATCTTTCAAATAATTTAAAAAATACTCATAAACTCGAAAGCGTAAAAAGCAATGGTAACTCACTAGACGTGACGCCGACAAATTGAAAAGCGATTTTTAAATTTTCAGAGCAAAATAAGCTCTCGCGTGTAGTAATACGGCATTAACTTACCTACAAGCACGCGGCGAGTGAGCGCGCATCGCGCGCAGCATCCTTTTATGTTAACTTATTCGGTACCTATTGTGTTTCATTAAATCAGTAGTGCCTATCAGCTGGTTGATACGCGAAGGGCAACGACCGCGGCCGCTTTTCGCGAAACTATCGCAATGTATAACTATTGGTTCGAAGTCGCTTTCGAGTTTTGTTTAACACAATTGTTATTATGCCATTTCTTGATTTTAAATTTATTATTTTTATAAATCGATTGCATTACCAAGACAATCTCATTTCGCTGAGGGAAAACAACCATTAAAATTGCACGCTGTATAATAAAGCTGAAGAGTTTGTTTGTTTGAACGCTCTAATCTTTAGAACTACCAGTCGGATTTAAAATTCGTTTTGTATGTGATAGCCACATTAATGAGAAAGGTTATTACTATAAGGCTATACGGGACCGGGAAAAAATCCTAATAATTCCATAGAAAATTACTTAAAACCAATTGCATTTTTAACTTTGTACTCTAATAATAGTGAAGTACATTTTATTATTTTTCTGGCAGTATTTAGTAGACGGATAACTACGGAACCCTTCACTGTGCGTGGTCCAACACGCACTTGGCCGGCTTTTTTGTTTATGTCGAGCGGCCGCGTGCGTTATTCGAACGTTCGGCGATAAGGTCCGATCTTACACGATTCGTGGCGCTGCCGCTGTCTGAAGAAAATGAGATGGCGGCGATATCAAAATTTGATACCTCCACAGATAAGATATTTTTGACAGATATCAAATTTTCATATTTCAACAGACGACATACATTCATAGACTTCTTTCTAACCTTGCGCATGCTGAGTTCTAAAAACAAACAACAATATATAAGTTTTAAAAACAACCTTTTTTTATTTCACAACGAAAAATAATTAGCCCACCATCTTTGAAAGTCAGCCACACTGTTTTTAAAATGATGTCACTCAACTTACCGTTCATTGTCGTGTGTGCAAAAGTTCAGTTCAATCGGTCGGGGAGGTGACGATAACTGTTTCAAAATGCAATAATTGAAGATATGACCTATTTATAATGTAGTGTGAAAACAACCAAGAAAAACACTGGATTTCGCTACATGAATACGTTTTGATTGTCAAAAAAAATACATCGAAAATATAAAAAATCACATGGTAAAAATGAGAAGCCTTGTGGGTCGACCGGAGTTGGGAGTTAGACGCGGAAATACTTAGACACGGATATAATAACGTATAGAATCTTAGGAGTAAAAGCTTCACTTCAGAAACTATAAATAGTAATTTTTTTTTAATAGGATTTTTTACTAAAAAATCTAATTAGTCCGTCAGATAGATTTCCAAAATATATTGGACACGTATTTTTTCTTTTGTCACGTGAACAAAACATGAAGACGATATAGTGCGTTGAAAACTCGTGTGACGTCACTTACCAGAACACTTTTTACTGGAATGTGACGTTACAAGCCCCACTCCCCAGCTTTGATGCGTTTTATCTTCATATTTTTTTATTGATTTGGTAAAATAAAAATACGTATCGTATCGTAAAATCTAACTGACGACGGACATTTTTTTAACCTAAACAACATCCCTATTACTTACAGCCATGACTAGACTATATTACAACGGCAACCCTGTTGATATATGTTCAGAATCATATTGTATTTGATAAAATATAATTTTCATCCGGCAAGCAAGTGAGTGTAGGTCGATCTTACTTGGAATCCTCTACTATCCTTCTAGATTTTCGATTCACAACAGAAAACTTCCAAATTTCTAATAACTTTAAAAAGTAAACGATTTTTTTCTGCCAAAATTATAAAGCAGTGTTCACAATGCTGCAATAAGTACTATAAGGTAACAAAGGCTTGTTAAATTCGCTTTAACTTTTTGTGTTTTAATATTAGGCTTGTTGGCAGCTTGTTTCACCAAAATTCGTTTTTTGGTGAAACAAGCTGCCAACAAGCCTAATATTAAAACAAACGGCGCACGAATATCAAATCTGCAAGCCATAAAGCCATTTCTCACTATTATATTCCTCTCAATGGTTAGGCACACTAAAAGTTTACTGGCTAACATTCCGCGTCGGCACGATTTCTGAAGTTTTCATCAGTGTATTGAAGGTGTCAGATTCGGTTAATTAAACGGTGCACGTAAAATCGTTAAGAAGTATTGGAAACAGCTGGATTTAAACAATACAAAACCGAGAAAAAATTGCTCTAATAAAAAAACTACAGGAAAACTGCACTGAACCCAAAACAAACAAAATAGTTGAAATTATCATAATAATTTCAACGACATCAAGTTCACAACGTGTTTGGAATACTTTAATTTTGCGTACAGCTAAGGATTGGAATTCCCTGCCTCTGTGTCTGTGTTTCTTGACAGCGACAACCTGGGGGTCTTAAAATCAAGAGTGTATAGGTTATTTCCAGGCAAACGTGCTCGATCGTCGACCACATCATCACTTTCCATCAAGTGGGATTGTAGTCAAGCACTATCCGAAAGAAAAGTAGAGGTATAATGCAGAGTTTATTGGATATTATCATCATAGAGTTACAGTCGCAGACAGTAATCAGCGAGACGCATGCATTGCGCCCTACACTTACATACACGCACATATACGCACTGCGACGCGGGCTCCTGCGCCTTGAGGAGCGAACACACTACACACCCGCCGAGCAGCCGCACAGTCGCGCGCGAGTCACGCTGCGATAACGCACAAGTTATGTTCACGGATCTTGACGACCAGTGGAAGCATTGTCAACAAAATTGGGGTTTACCATAAATGCTTAAGTTAAACTGGTCGGTACGGTTACAGATCAAAATAAATAATAATTGTTTATTTATCCAAAAAGTACATAGACACATATTAAACAAAACAGTGGTAGAGTAACTAATATTTAAATTAGGTGACAAAAAAAAGTCTAAAATCAAAATTAGGGGACCTGTACGAGGCAGTGTTTGGCCAAAAAGTAATAAAGTTGTCCTGATAAGAATGAAAGTGTATTGATCTACCAATACAATGATATGTAAATTAACATTAATACTAGATATTAGATTATTGCTGGATATAATAATAATAATTTGAGAATGTTTGTGTGTGTTTGCTTTTTAGCCAAGAGCTCCTCTTGGCTAAATAATAACAGCCGCACGGGTTGATCTTCAAGGTTAAGCAGCACTTGTCGAGGTTGATCTGTGGATGGGTGACCATCTTAACATACCGAGACTCCTCCGTGCCTCGGAAAGTACGTTAAGCCGTTGGTCCCGGCTGTCATTTGTAGATCTTTGGCAGTCGTTACGGATAGTCAGAAGCCAGAAAATCTGACACCAGTCTTACCAAAGAGTACCGTGTTACCCAGTTAATGGGTTGTGGAGGCCTGATAGGCAGCTGCTCCACGTAAAATACTGGTATTCAGTTGATTCCGGTTTGACTGGAAGCCGACCCCAATATAGTTGGGAAAAGGCTAGGAAGATGATGAATATAAGAATGTTTGTGTTTTTTTTGACATATCCTTTGGGACATGTCAAGTGATTTGTAAGATAGTAAGGATTCTATTTTAATTTCATAGTAGTAGTATTACTTTAATAGTGTTACTTTAAAATTATAAGTCAACTACATATATCTAATTCCTTCAGTTTTTTGTTTGCGTTAATGTTCAGAACAAAATATTGATGTCTTGAGAACGAGGTATTGTGTTTTGCACCTGAGGGAACATATGCTCGCTTCCTAGGGTCCGACCTGGGTAAGCCGGTGGCGTGGTGGTATATGTATTGTATTTTATGGGCCTAAGTTGCCTGAAATAAAGGATCTATTATTATTATTATTCAGCAGCCATGTATCCTGAGGACAGGATGAAGAACAAAAAACTGTCGAACTGTTAATACAATGCAGTCAGTGTTGCGTTGTTGGTACTTAGTCATGACAAGAACTCCATATAGATGGAGTTCTTGTCATGACTTTAAGTACCGCCCTTTGCACTCTCTCTGCTCTCAGAAAATGAGTCATCGCTGCTCCACCTCATGCAGTTATGCAATATCCAATGATCGATTGACAAAACGCGAAGTACACCATTATGAGGGTGCGAAAACCGGTAGATTCTCGGAGAGATTTAAAAATATGAATACCAAAGTGTTCGATTTGTAAGTGTATCAAGTAACTAGTCCCATCTTAACCCATCGTCTATATGCACACCCAGATATTTAACACAATCAGCTCTAACAATGATGGGCATGAGCACAATACCAACAGATTCTGGCACGAGTGAGCTGTTACCGCGAAGGTATTTGTGGGTTTGGTGTTACGGCGGATGGCAAAAGGTAGAAAACAGGTTTTGCTGAGATTTAGTACCAGAAAGTTTAGGTCAAGCCAGTTCATTATTGCTGCCAGTGAAAATTCCGCCTTTGTTGCCACATTTTCCCATGTACGCCCTTGAACTAGAATCGCTGTGTCATTGGAATTGAATGTGTCGTTCATGTTCTTTATTAATTTATAATGAACAGGTACGTACGTATGATAAGTTTTCAGAGAGCGAGTTTTATATTGTTATTTTTCCTTTCCACCTTCCATCGGAGAATATGAAGGCTCTATAAGCGCTGATGAGCGCGTGTCGTTAGCGTCGCCACGCGTGCGTGCGCGGGAACAATATGCACCGTGCTCATACGCCGTACTGCACCGTCTACTCCCGAGCATGCAATGCCCCGCATGTGCCGCGAATGCGTGCCGTGTGTAGGTACATTAGTGTAGACAACTCGTCACCCTATTTCCTCTCGTCGGATATATCGACAACACTAGACAAACATGCATTGAAACTGTTTGTTGGTTTGGCCCAAAAATTTGCCACTTCCACGGCATCGTTAGTGGCAAAGGGCACTTATGCTGCATGTTTTGGGGCACAATGGAAAGGACATAGTTTATGACTAAGCTGGTTGGCTGGCTGGCTTAGCTGGCTTATGATGTTAAGGTTACATCTTCCTAATTGCGTTCTGAGGCGGTATAGGCACTTCCAAGTGGGCCACAACGGTTATACCTTGGGGGAAGGTGCTCGCTTCGCAATAAACGGTTCGTGGGTGGGCAGTGTCTGCCACACTATGGAGCGGACGTCGGCCGAGTTCCATGACAGTGGAACTATCGATGTCAGAAAGCTGTATCTGCTTCGCAGTGTATGTGTTTGTCTCATAGTATTATAATTATTACGAACACAAAACCTACTTACCCGGAACTAACTAAGGCAGCCTATAGCGTATTCACTAATCAACTGAAATTCGTTCTTTCTGCCCACACGTTTAAGCTTGACCTGCAGCTAATACATAATATGTTTTGCTTAATCCCAGATAAGTGCGGTGTTTGTAGTTAAGTAGAGAGACTAATCGAACACTGTACAGTTACGTGTGAAGTATTACCTGCATTAGCGGCTAATCTCAGCGGTTACAAACACGACACATCTGAGAAAGTGACAGTTTAGTGATATTATTCAGTTGTAAGACCCAACTCTAAGCATATTTAGTTAGATAAATGTAAGCAAAGTTATTTTTTTTTTAAATATTAATTACTGTGCTGCTCAGAAATAAGAGAATTGAATATTTGACTGCATATAGTTTGTGAGAGATGGCTCCACCCCTCGCCATACAAGCTGTCAGAGATGTGGTGGGTAACCTTATAGAACATGTCTCACAAACGAGTACCGGGTGAGGTTCTGCCAATATTGCAGAACTGCATAGTCGCAAATCGAGTGTGTGTCCAGGATTCTCTCTATAAACGCTCGCTATGGTTACGATTAGCTTGCTTGTAGATGTGCACAAAGAAACCGAAGACACAAGATTAATAAAACTTGTCACGCTGTGGAGGCGAGTGTACGCAGGTAAGTTGTCGACGTCTCGTGTACATTCATATTTCCGCGAATCTGTTTGTCTTTCAACTAATTTGCATTTATATTGAATCCGGGAGGACCTTTTCGGTCGGCGGTAGTTCTGCCTGTGCGACTGTTGACAGCCGAAACGACTGACGATGTACCTTCATCACAAGTTTGGAAAAAGTATGCCTTGTACTATGACGTCACTGACAGTAAGTCTATCTTAGTTACATGCACCTTTACAAGTATTAGGTGCATCATTCGAACATACTTCAACTACCTAATATGGTGAATAATCGTCATGTTTATAATGTCGGTAAGTAATTACAGCGTGATCGCCGGCAGCGTGGCCGATCGCTTCGCTATCAACGAACACAGACTTGCACTCGTATCAGTGCTTGTACATTGCCACCAATCAATAGGATAAATGAACGTGTGTTCGTATCTGGAAGCGTAGCACCTAAATAAAATGAGTTGAACAAACTATAGCGTTACTTGATTATGTTGCTGTACTCGCCACGTATCCACGGCGTATCCAACTAACTGTTTCCCTTGAGCTGTTTTACACCTCAACACTGACAAGATTAATCGTGCTTGCTGATTAATTATAGTCAATGACAGTCAAAAATGCCAGAGTTCTATAAACAAAAAACCTATAGTCGGTATGATCGTCATAGATCTAAACTGTTGAAACAAAGCTTCCACACTACGCTGGTCAGTACCCCCATGTCTACACATGTATTGAGGGCTGCCTAATCTCGTGAAATAATCCCTCGATCCCGTGCAGAACTCAAGCAGAGCGAGCGTGGAGGGAGCGCGGGGGGGGGGTGCTGTAATGTAATACAATACCTGACAGAGGAGCTAGTACACTAGAATAAACACTAGAGCGCTAACTCCAGAGAACAATGACGTATTAGGGCTACTGTTCTATAATATTATACTGTGTGTGTTTATGTGCTTATAGTAAATAGATGATTATTCAAGCGCGAAATGGTCATACCACAATATCGTCGTCGGCGCGGTCTAGGTACCTACACGATATACCTACTTCATCTCAATCGGGCGGTTTTCCAGTAACGCATTTACCCATAGGCAAAGCGAGAACCAGGACCCGGTGCATTTTCTTGAAACAATGAGTACTACTATCCAGCCTGATGCCCCATAACTTGTGTCAAAACGAAATCGAACCTGCTCGAGTAGGATGCTTACATTTTCGAGCTGCCAGTTGTTAACTTTTTGTGCATTAGTCGAAAAAGTACTAACTAAGTACTAATGTTAACATACATAATGTTTACATACATATATCAATATGAATAGTCAAAAGACAAATATATTAACGTGATCACGTCGCTCGATATTTTATGCGTAGGTTTAGTCGATAATGAAACTACTGGTATAAATTAATGAATTACCGTTTTCTGTTTTTTGTTAAATACTTTTTGTCATACTTATTCAGTTCGGGGTGCCAAATCTTTCAATGCGCCCCCTTCGGTCTAACGAGCGCCGGCGATCTGTTTCATTTCGAATAGCGCTCCTTGTCCACGGACACTGAGCTACATTGGAATAATTGCTCCAATCACGAGATAAAATAACTTCCATGAATCAAAATTGAAGGATCCTATATTTAGAAAACAAATGAATGTGGTTATACCTTTATTACTATCAGCAGGAAAGTTGGTCTGTTATCTTGACTGTACTACTTATTGGGCATTTTTGTAGGATACAAGTGGAGATTAATTTAGCAATTTGTTTCACACGATGGTTATGTATGGTTTCTGCGATATGGTATTTTATTTGCAATTGAACAAGGTAAATCGTTTAAATTGTAGTTAATCGCCTTATAACGCGACAGTCGCGCGTGACGAGTGACCGCGTGACGGATCGCGCGCGCCGGTTGGACACACCGCTCGATTAGCGTGTTCCTTCAAATGAGCTGCTAGTTACACTAATAAACAAGTAAGGAACAAGCTATTCAATCACTGCACCTCCGTATCAAGTGATCTGTGATCCAAATTGTCGGACGAACCGCGAGTGAAATCGTGTTATGAAGTCGCGGAGCGGCGCGGGCGGGATGCGACGCGACGCGACGCGATATAACATCGATACACTTTACGACGCTCGTCTCTGCTTGCTCCGTTCGGAGCAATTCGTCCGTAATGTCTCTTTGCGGTTTATTCGCACTAAACATTTCAATGGCGCTATAAAATATAAAAATTGCGTCTCGTATCTACATAATACAATTATGGCACAGTTTGTGCACTCACAAAAAGTAATCTCGTCGACAGGCTCCGCCGCCGCTTCTCGCGAACAGAAGTTGACGAGCGGCGCACTCGAGGTGCTCGGTGTACTCGTTGTTCTCGTACTGTACTCGAGGCTACAGCGACACCGCGCGGCGCTCACTTTGTGACAACAGTTCCGTTTGATGGCGCACTCAAAGCGTCGCCACCGATGGCTCGTTAATCAGCGCTCGTCTCATCATCGAAGCGATCGTTTGTCGCGCCGAGTCGTGAGTCGTGGTCATTTTACAAGCGTCCCTAATGTGCAGGCGATCAGTATTCCGGCGGCAGCGGCGATGCAATTCCGTATTGGTTTCAAATGAAAACTACAAAGAATACAATTTGGTTGCAGCTGCACCGCCCGGCAAGGACTGGGTCTGTGTGCAGGGCGTCGGGGAAGGGGGGGAGGGGAGGTTTAATGTAATTACTTCATCATGAGGGCGCGGCCGGCTGTGATTGCAAGTTGGAACAACGAGAATTGTTACTTTGCACTTGTTTGTTTCTGGGCGCAACGCGCTCCACCACCTCGACTTCTTTTTATATAATTATGCTTACATTTTTGCTAGCACGGCAAGAATGGCGAATTCGTGACGCTTTGTGTTACTTCGAGTCTGTATTTTGAATACTTTGAGCCTGTATTTTGTATTTCGAGCCTGTATAAAGAATCCCACTAATGAGTCTTTATCAAAGCAGTGGATCGGTAGCGGTTGGCTACCACTCGTGGGACTCAGGTGCCGCCGCCATGTGTCGCGATGAGATCAGAGCTTGCAGGAGGCTCGATCAAATGAACTTCAGTATTACCTCAATCTCCTTAACAAATTTACGAAAGCTTCGTACACACGCGTCTGTTAGAGAATTCACAAGTTCCGACCAAAGTATAAAAAGGGCGCTGCCATCAGCTCAGTGGTGTCCTGCCTGGAGGCTTTAATTTCCGCCACAGGCATGTCCGGTTAAACAGACGGCAACCGACCACCTCCAAGATGGCCTGCGAGATGCCTCTCATTAAAAAAAAAAGAGTGTGTGTACTTATGTACACGCGTTAGAAGTTATACTTCTTTGGCGTATGGAAAAAAAAAACATTCACAACTAAAAAAATTCTAACTATTCTGGATGGTGTGTACCTGAGAAGTTTATGGGTACCTACTTACAATGACATATAAGTTACGAGACTCCTTTTTTCAAAATAGTCAATACTAATAATTATTATAAACGGTAAAATTCTTTGTTCCGTTCTACTGTAGATACAAATCCGATTAAGAAAACTCATTCATGAAGAGGCTGTTTTTTGTCTTCGAAAAATCATCATATTCCAATAAAATCTTCTAGGATAGAATAAAAGGAGCTGAGCCGCGGGAAACATTAGTGTCTAATCAATTACTTTTATCAAAATATTTGTATCTTATATTTTGGCGCTTTATTTCGAAATTAAAACCACATTCTTCTTCGAAATTTAAACATAAAAGAAACAAAAGACAATAAAAAAATACTAGAATATACAACTTGAACATAGTTATCGATTTTCATGCCACGTAGAACTAACTTCACGATGTAGAATTCAGGTGTAAATAATAAGGTAAAAGGCCGTATAAGGTAAAAGATAAAAGGCCGCAAGGCGGAAACTCTGCTAGCCAACTAAAGAGAGTTAGTAGGTACGCTGTAACGAGGCCCACTAGGGCCAGAGACTGCCAGGGTTGCGAAATTTGTTCAAAAGAGTCACCGCGGCCCTGAAACGCAGAGGGCTTTAGAAGGAACGCGGATGGGTTTTAGTCAGTAAGAGTCTGACACGCCCTTCCACTTCACCCAGAGCGGAAGAATTCATTTGATGATTTCAAATCCTTAAAAAAAAAAGGTACGCAGTAACCCGCAAACTCTGGTCATCATCCAAGGCCTCTTCGTACACTAACTGTTCGATGCCAACAAGCTCCCACCGATGCTGCTGCATCTAATAGAAATAAGAAACTCACGCTTAAGGCCAGGACTCTCAGAAAGGGCCTATTTTTGATTCAACAAAGAATATTTGACTGTTTAAATCAAATATTCTTTGTTTCAATTTGATTAAAATATATGTTTTAGATTAATAAACATTCTTGGTTATTCTACGGTTCAAAATACGATATTTACAACTTCACTTGATCATAAAAAATCGCGAAATCAGGGATATTATTAATCGTTTTTTAAGTCGTACTTGAAGGAGATTCAACTTTTACTCCTAAAAAACACGCCAAAAAGTAGGCAATGACGTTTAGAAGAATGTCCTATGGTTATTTTTCTCAAAACAGTATACTGTTCTAACAAGATATACACTTCTGGACACATCTATTGGCCCACCTTAGAGTTTAGGTTTCGATGGCCCCTACCGAAATATGATTGCTAGATTGAACAAAAACTGTTGATGCAGTTTTAAACCTGATACATTTTACCATCTTTTTCGATCGTTACGTTTTAAATTTGAATTCAGAATACCATACGACATGGAGCTACGCCTAACAAGTCGGATATGCGCCTTGTTAAAGGCAATTGATTTTTGAATAAAAAATATGTTTTATCAAATAAAGGTTTAATTTAATAACGCGTGTTGCCTCCATGGGCATCTACCACAGCTCTCATACGATTAGGCATAGAGTTTATCAACCGCTCTATGCAATTTTGAGGGATCATCTCCCATTCCTCTTCTATGGCAGTTTTCAACTCCTGCATCGTCTGGGCAACTGGCTGACGAGCCCTAACACGTCTTTTTAGCTCGTCCCACATGTGCTCAATGGGGTTCATGTCTGGGCTTCTGGCTGGCCAGTCCATAACTGTGATGTTCACATCCCGAAGATATTCCCTGACGATGCCGGCCGCATGGGCTCTTGCATTATCATGCATAAAAAGGAAATTTGAGCCCACATAGTCCGCGTATGGTGTCACGTGAGGTTCTAAGCACTCACGAATGTACCTTTCAGCATTTAATGTTGGCAGCCGTGGTCCTGTAACAACCTCAAGTTGAGTTTTGCCGCTCGCGGATATACCGCCCCAGACAGTCCATGAGCCACCGCCATAAGCAACCCTCTCTTCAAAGCAGCATTGTGCGAAACGCTCTCCCTTACGTCGGTAGACCTTCTTCCTTCCATCATTGCCATGTAACACAATTTTAGACTCATCAGAAAAGAGTACACGGCTCCAATCTTGCTGTGTCCAATTTAAATGACTGCGTGCGAAATGAAGGCGCGCTGTTCGGTGGGCTCGCGTTAGTTTGGGCCCATTAACTGGCTTGTGTGGTACCATATCGCGTTCTTTTAACCTTCTCCAAACAGTTCGAGCGCTCACAGATACTCCGTGGAAGTCGCGAAGTTGGTTTTGTATCTCAATGGAGGTAAGGTGACGATTTCTCAAGCTGGTCGTCACGATGAATCGATCCTGCCTTTCAGTTGTGACCCGAGATCGTGGCCTTCCTTGGCGACGAACAAAGCCGCCAGTCTCTAGGTACCTCCGATAAACATTTCGGACCGCAGATCGACTTAAATTAAGTTGAGCACTCACGTTTCTTTGGCTGTGTCCGGCCTGAATAAGTGCCACAGCTTGGGCGGCGACTTCAGGTGAAGTATCCATAGATTATTGATAGAACCTCACCTTAATGTTAAGAATAAGTAATGTTTGTTGCAAAATCAAAGATATCAATCACTTTTTCAAGAATTAAATCCAAGTAAACCAATAAAACCAAGTTTTCTTAGTATTCCATTGTTTGATATCAACAAACAGGCTCCAAATTGTCTTTTGTTTCTTTAAATTCTGTGTTCGAAATTCAAAAAAAGACTATTGAATGAAATTGTGAATGTGCCAGGTTCAAAACTGCATAAAAACTTTTTGCTCGACCTAATATAAAATTTTAGCTAGGACCAAACGAAACTGAAAATACAAGGTGGGCCAATAGATGTGCCCAGAAGTATAATTATAAAACAAAAGCGGCCTGCGCGCTCCGCTTCAATCACCATGTATGGCAAGGCGATACCCTGGGAGAAGCAAGCCAAAAACCTGGGGGTCATCCTGGACAGCCACCTCACCTTCGCTGAGCACATAAGGCAGGCGCGTTCTCGCGCCTACCTTCGCTCAGGGAAGGCTTCATTACATCACGACCGCCCGTAGCAAATTGTCACTCAAGTGCAAATTGCGACTCTTCACTGCGGTCATCCGTCCCATCATGACGTACGCTTGCGCCGTCTTTGCACACGCAAAGCCACGTCATCTTCACAGGATGCAGACGCTCTAAAACCGTTTCTTGCGCAAAATCACGGTTGCCCCCTACTACGTCCGAAATGAGACTCTACATGTAGATCTCAAATTGTCCACCATACAGCAGTTCATGAAATGCATAGCCAAACGTTTCTTCGACACTGCTGTAAAACACCGTAACCCCCTTATAGCATCGGCCGCCCGATACGAACCCTCCCGCATCTCCAAGGTACGCCGACCGAGGCATACCGTCGTCACGCCCGACGACTCTACCACTCTCCTCCAAGAGAGTCGCAAAGAGACCAGCACCTTTCGCAAATTACGACCGCCGTCCTTCCGCCCTCGCCGCCGAGGCCCGCCGCGACGTCCCCGTCAAAATCCACCCCGACCCTTGCTCGAACCAGCCCGCGCCGCTGAGCCAGTAGTCTTAAATTCGCCCCTTAATAATAATTCTAGTTCGATCCAGCCCGTCCCTAGCTGTCCTCCCCACAGCGACGCCCTAAGCCGAGGCCCGTACCCCACAGGGGTTGCCCTTAGCGTGTAGTCGCTTAGTTTGTAAGTTTTTTATAAGCCCTGGCTGGAGGCTTTAATATTATATTAAGGCCACCACAGGCAAGCCCGGTTAAGCAGTCGAAACCTAATAGGTTGCACTGCTAGACGCCACTCACAAAAAAAAAAAGCGCTCCGCTTCAGTAGCCTGCCGGGCGTCAACGATGTAGGACCTGTGTCGCTTTTGCTGGCTCGCTGCGATCCCCGTAAGGAAATTGCATATACCTATAGGTAAAATTAGGTACCTACTTGCTTTCGTCACAGTACTAGCAGTAGCAGGTACCATCAATTTATAATTAAGTATAGTAATAACGTAAATACAAACTAGTTGATATTTTCGTTTTTAATATTAAAATATGCAGACAGTAACAGTAGCACAACTACAACAAAAAAAAATCTTATAAAAAAAGGAATGGCCAAAGCAATAGACGAAAATAAAAACCAAATATTAAAATACAGCAAAAATATGAAGACCTGCTCCATAATTAATAAAAAGAGCAATTGGTACTACCAAATTCAGGGCCAACTACAAGTCACAGGACGGCAGGTATGTCTTCTTGGAATCTCGGTCGGTGAGAATGAGCCTTTGTTCACAGAACGTATAGAAAGAGATGACAATTTCAAGCTAACAAATATGGAGCCAAAGCTGGTACAGTTTTACTTCAAATGCTTACTGCCAGAAATCGTAGACAGTAGAAATGAAAATGGCATGCCAATAAGACACCATGCATTGCAAGATAAAGAAAATGATCAACCTGATAAGTGCACATCCAGTGCACACTCTCTGCATCAACCAGATTGGCAGTAACGAGGTCCTAGCACGAGCGTGATTAATATCAATTAATATCATATATAAAGTATAAAATTCAATCAAAAATCACGAGATTTTTGATTGAATTTTATACTTTTGTTTTTTTTTTGCCTTGCATAAATTATTATATCTTTAATTATATATTGTAGTATTTCTTATTTCTAAAAAAGAATTGATTGTCATGTGTTAATACACAGGACAATCAATTCATTTTTGCAATTAAATTGGGTTCATGACTAAAAAATCGATTTTTCCGTCAATTAAATTGTCAAAAAATATTGGACACGTATTTTTCCTTTTGTCACGTAAACAAAAAATGAAGACGATGCAGTGCGTTGAAATTTCGCATGACGTTACACTTGAGTTATAATTGTACCACATTTTACGTCACTTTTGAGTAAAATCTTTGTAATTTTTATTTATTTAAGTTATTTAAACTTAATGTACAATAGTGGTACATGGGCGGACTTAATGCATCAAGGCATTCTCTACCAGTCAACCTTTGGGTTAAAAAGACTACAATGTGGTAGGTTTATAACAAATAAAAATAAAATTTAAAATATAATTTTGTTGCGGAAAGAATAAAATAATACTAATAAAAAACATATGTATATATGATAAAATAATAAACTAATAAATATGATATTTAATAATCTTACTGACTATGAGAATTCATAATAATCATGACGAAGAACAACTAAGAATGACAAGCTTTTAAGTAGTGTTATTGATTTGATAAAGCAAAAAATACGTGTCCAAAACGACACGACGTTTGAAAATCTAACTTACGGACTAAATAGAAGTATTATTTTTTACCCTGGAAGCATCCAAACTACCAAACCTACCAAACATTCAAACGAACGAAAAACAGACAAAAATAAATTAACATGAATTCCGTAAAACAAAGTTAACTGTAGGTACCTACTGTTACAATTAACAAACATACAAGTAAACAAACGAACAAATAAACAGACAAAAATAAATTAAAATGAATTCCACAACGAAGTTAACCTTCTGTAACATTTTTTTACTGGGACGCAAAATTTTTGCACAGCGGGGTCAGCGAGTTCATTTGAACTGGGCGTTCGCGCGACTTGCTGCGCGCGGAAGAAAGTAACGCTAAGTGCCTACTGCGCTCGAATATCCTGGCCTTAAGGGGATCTCGTGCCCTGGCCTTGTAACAGAGGTCCAAATTATATAAAGATGAGTAAGTATATTAACATTAATATACATATCTATCTCTACCTACCTGTCCCTGTCGGTTCTATGTGGACCGTATTGTCTTTGTGGAATGTGTTTCTACTAGTATAAAATAGTAAATAATGCAATATGTAATATTAAAATGTGTACTTCTGTCTAATGATAGAATTCTAGAACAAAGTCTAGTTCTCTTGTGATTTTAAATTGTGACTCAGTATGATTAATATAGTAAATGCTGAAAACAGTACCTACCAGATGTTTAGTCGTCTCTCTCGAACACAATAGATATAGGTGTGTTGTTGTTGGTGACAAATGGATTGTTTTTAGGTGAGGTAGGATAGGTTTTCTTTTACGCTTATATTTTGATTTTCTTCCGAATAATATCATTCTGTGACATTTACTAGTATTTGAGAAAAGAGAGCGGTCGTCCGCAACTATTTGTCCACGTTTGCTTCCATTAGGCGTCTACTCCGTCGCCGTACAATAGCGAAACAAAACGCAAACAATTACGGAGCGCCCCGAGAGAGCGCGATAATGTGTGGCGCATTGTTCGCGCGGAGACAAATCACGCGTGTGTCGCGGCCACAGAGTACATGCGGTCGCGGCGAGAGCGAGCAGCCGCGTGGGCTCGGCGCGACGCAGGGGGAGGGGCGTCCCGGAGAGAAACTAATCGGTGTCCGCGACCGAACGTTTTGTTATTATTGTGTGGACTCGACGTGCACTCGCCATGATGTCCGCACTGGACGATGAGTGGCTCTAGTAGCCGTTGTACGTAAGCGCACGAAAGATCGCACGTATCTTATCAGTCACCGTGTAGCCTTAACACCAACACACAATAAGACTTCATTGAACAATAGTTATTTTCATTTGCCAGTGTGTATTGTTCATCTAATTGCAGGGCCTTTTTACTTAACCTACACGATAACTGACAGAATGCTTGCACTGTCTGGGCAGGTTCATTCAAATCTGTGTGTTTTTCTTAAAAGAGCAGCAGCCCTACTATGACGTGCTGAAGCCATCCAATTACAATTCGCTATGTATAGCTCTGTCTCCCTCTTAGAGCGGAATCATGATCGTTTTAAGACTTCATAGTAGGGCCTTTGCTCAGACGTTAACCTAAATGGTTCTCATGATTTGACCATTTCATTCATTGTATCGAAAAGTTCCGGAGTGGCGACCGTGTACCGGAAGACGTAGCGTTGGAAGGCCTCCCATAAGGTGGACCGATGACCTGGTGAGGGTCGCGGATAGCCGAAGGATTCGAGACGCACAGGACCGGTTGTTGTGGCGACACTTCGGGGAGGCCTGATAATGATATTTATTAGAAATAAATATCATTATCAGGTAAGTACGGTCGCGGTCAAAAAGGCTCTTTTCTTTAGGTACCTATAGGCCATGTGTCAGCCTCGTTACACTTCATCTATACACAAATAAAAACAAAATCAAAATCGGTACATGTGTTCAATTGGCGAGAAAACTACTGAACAGATTTTGTTAAATTGTGCACAAATAATCCTTATCCGACCATACCTTGGTCAGGTTATACGTTATATATTATCACGCTATGTGCTTTGGAGGATGAGCAATATTCAAATATGTCTGTTTCGAACGACAATTGGCCCATGATTCGATCCCCAGCAACAGTTATTATTTTTGTATTAATTTTATCTTTTGAACTGTATTTTTACACCACAATATTGTCAAAATAATAATAAAATGGGTTTTTGCGTAATTAAAACAACATTTAAATTTTTATTTGTTCCCAACCGTTTAGCGAGGAATAGTTAAAAGAAGCCACAAACATATCACAATATTGCAGATACTTATGGGTCTCACCTAAGAAATGATTATCATCACGCTTTACTTTCGGGGAGTTAAGCAGCGAAAAACCATGACATACATAAATAAGATCGTCTATTTTCCCAACAAAAGACATAGTCCGTCGGTTTAGAGGCTGCCTGCCGGCTTGATGTGGGTTCGAATCCCAACAATCGTAATTATTTAAACTTATGCATTTCCTATTTTTTTAATAATATATATATAGCATTCATTCATGCCAAACACTATCTCGTTTAGGTACCCAAATAAAATGGGGACGCCAAATACCTGAGATATATCTGTTGACGGTGTCAGGTGAAATTATACTGACTTAAATTTCCTAAAATACTTTAATTAACTCGTAAGTGTAATCCTATTTACGATTACCAAATTCAAGTTCTTTATCTCAACCGACAAGCCTAACGTACTGATTCCCAATGGCCGCCGTTGTTATGCGTCACCTTCGACTATCTGTCAAATTTGACATTTTCATTGTCATTTATTTATTAATTAAATTTAGGGATCGCTAACATATCGCTAGGCCATTCCTGATCTTACATTTATAAAAACGAACTCAACCCAACCATTTTGACACGTCATAAGTCAAAAATGGCGTTATGCTTGATCTCATTTTTTTATCATGGTGTTAAGATTAAAATATTCGTCAACAGGCGCGCTTACATTTGCTTAGCTCAATAAGCTCAAGTTGCTCAATAATGGGCCTGGGGCGAGGAGTCACGTCATAACACTCTCGGGCAGGTGGCAAAGTCCCATGACAGAGGAATCGCGACTTTCAAGTCAAAAAGAGTTGAACTGGCAGGTAAAACTTAAAATTATTGTTTCTTTTTGCGTTCTCGGTTCGAAATAAATTATGACTCAACTTAATTCATCAAGTAGTTTCTTAACTTTATAGTTTAAAGAATAGCACTATTCGTCCGTTCGTTCGTTCGTCTGTTTTGTTGATTTTGGTTCGAAATGTTTAAGGGATGACACAAATTAGGTCTCAAGAAAAGAATGGTTTCTATAGTTATTTGGAACGAGTGCCCGATGGTACACTGTAAAGCTGTAGAAGCAGTAAACAGGACTTTGCGGGACATAGGCGAAATGAACGGCTATTCAGATAATTATAGTATAAGATCAAACGAATGTCTTGAAGTGAAGTTCGATCATTATTATATTTCGTCGCTTCATTCTTCAGACACAAATAACCATGTAGTGTCATTCTACAAGACTCTATTCGCACATTTAGAGAATCAAATTTTAGTCGATTGTCTTTTTTTTTATCTGTCGACCTAACTGATGTTCGTGCTGTGAACTTCATTCTTGTTTAGAGATCGGTTTTCTTCGATGGGTTTGGGTGGGTGAGGACTTTGTATCTTCTTATTACAAATAACCACGTAGATGTTTAGAGATTTTTAATAACAAAAAGACAGAAATATGTATGTTCTCAATTGAGGCAAACGCCACGATATCCTGCGACTGATCTACTGCAGTAACAAATTACGTTTGTACGTGACTGAACTAAGTTAAGTACCAAGTCATTATTAGAATAACAGACAAAACAATAGATACCTACATGTATTTTGATTTGATAATTTTTAAACTTACATATTGTAGCAATTTATTACTCTAGACTTAAATTACTTATGGAGCAGACAGATCGAGCAAACACTCCATCATCAATTAATGGTCGGTTATAGAACCGAGCAAACGTCTGAGACGAGCTAGCCCAGCCAGCCGTCTTCCTGATGGTATCAACACAGACTCCAGCGGAGGCCGCCGCCGAGGTGGAGGCGTGGCGCGTGCTGTGTGCACTGAACACTGTGACGTCGACGCCGCTCTCCGCTAGGGGCTTCGTACGGTATTTTGCTGTGGGGTCGGGCTGCTGACATTGAATCCATATTTATTTTACAAAAGAGAGCTGTCAGAGCCCTTTATAATCTGCGTCGCCGTGATTCTCTTAGGGAACTTTTTAAAAAGATTAATATTATGACAGTCCCTTGCCAATTCATTTATGAAAATATTATGTATGTGCGGAAAAATCGACATCTTTTTAGTAAAATTAGTGATAGACATAATTTTAATACTAGAAATAGAGACAAATTAGATCAACCATTTTTTAGATTAGCTAAAGTCCACACTTCTTTCATGGGGTATTGTGTTAAATGTTACAACAAAATACCTTCTGACATATTAGAACTAAATGAAAGAAAATTTAAAACTTATGTTAAAAGTACACTTTGTAAACAAGCATATTACAAATTAGAAGATTACATTCAGGATAAGAATGCTTGGAAACATGCTGGTCCTGCTCCATAGGACAATCAAGGGTGTAGACAAAATCAAACTGGTTGATTTATGAATTAACTTTATAGATAGGTATACTGTTTCTTTTTTGTGTTTTTATTTTCTGTTTAATTAATGGTTATTAAGATAATCTGTAAATATGTGAGTACCATTTACCTATTTTTTTTTAGAAAATGAATAAGTTCCTCTGCTGGTTATACTTTGTTCTTATAAGTAGCAACTCTGGGTGTATCGTCCTCACATAATATTAAATTAATTTTTGTATACCAAATTTTGTAAATCATTATTTGAAAAGAGTAACTATGGAGTTTCTTGTCCGTTCTTCTCCATAAGAATCTACCTTTCCGAATGGACAGTAGAGTCACTTTATTAATATATTTTACTGAACTGTAAATGCTGACGTTCAAAAGTGCCGTTTAATGGCCTAATTGAAATAAACGTTTTTGACTTTGACTTTGACTTTGGTCTGCTTGATCCACCTACTGATAGTTTGTGACGATGCTTTTTTATGTGGTCTTTTAACGGTAAGCAAAAGGCGATCGGTTCCTGCGGGTCGGGGAGCAGATACCAAAATAAATCCGCCACACGGTTGCTATGTTTATAGGGCCGTGTGCGCAGGACATTCAAGTTACCGTGTTTTTTGCCTGTTGTACGCGTGTAAGCAAACGTTCGGAAGACCCAATCTTTACTATTGAAATTTCTAAACTTTTTTCGAATAACCTACTATTATCGTGTGCTCACCTACTCAACCAGGCAGGTGAAGGGCCCTGCTTTGTATAACTACATAAGCGGTGCTAATGTAAGTTTATGTATGCGTCGCTAAGCCGCTTCCGCGTCGTCGCAGCGTCGCTTGGATGGATTACAATCGTACTACATAACTACAATTTGCTATGTACTGTGAGTGTTGTCCACTGTCTAGAATTCTAGTTCTATACAACAATAGTCCACTAGAGCCCACATGTTCATTCCATAAAACGTAATCAGGCTGAATAATCTTCCCACTACTGGGACTCGGTCTCCTCTCATTGAATGGGGCCGCACTCAAGCGCCGGTAATATGTGAGTGTCTTAAGTTCGCAAATAGGGTCGAATTGAGGCCTACAATCGTACTTGTACTCACAACTATACACGATGAGGGTACATATCCAGATAAACTTAAAACAACAACCCCTCGCAGTTAATAGCAAAAATGTTATTAATAGCGGGTCGTACCGACCTCTGTTCACCGGTAGTCCTCGCCGCCGCTGGTACACACTCAACACGCGAAAGATGAGAGCAAGAAGTTCCACATGGTACGATGTTAGAAACAATGCTAAAGTGAGTTTGTTTGCTTGTTTGCTACCTCTCCTCGTCTGAATAGATAAGGATGAAACTTGGCACATTGGTAGATAATGTTCTGGAATAGGACATAGGATACTCTTTGTCCGGGAGGTAGGTAACTTTGGGATAATTTTCGACTTTAATGCGTGCGGCAGCTAGAAATGAATGAAGGTAATGTACAATCTGATGGGTGTTCAAAGTGATCCTTCTGTTCCCAATCACTGTGCACTGGCATGTGTCGACAGGGCCCGGCTTAGTGAGGCACTTTTTGTGAGTAAAGCGTCGTGTCAGCAGCTCGGCTCACTTGCCTTCGTCACTACCTAGCACCACACACTGTGACGTCATCTGGCATGGCGCTGACACACGCTGTTTGCTTCTGTTTAGCCATGAAGCAAAGATGTTGTCGGTATATGTAAGACAATTCGCTGAGAAGAACATATTTGAGATAAAAGTCAGAAGCCTCAAATCCCGCACATGTACGGTTTTGTCTATTCTCTGGTAGTAGAAACAATCTGGTCGTAAACGATAATAATTGTCGACAATGTAGGTAAACTCGTTTGAAGTTCGACACAGCGAGAGCAGCAGTGCGGATCTATTAACATCTCACCGTGTAAACTTAGGTGAAGTGAACATAAAGTCAGCTGTCAATCGATACAAACAAAATGAAATGACAACCGGTCTATAACCGGTGAACTGTCATTCTTTGTATGGATTGACAGCTCACTTCATGTTCACTTCACCTAAGCTTACACGGTGAGAGGTTTACAGAATCGCACTGCTGATCACTTTATGCTCACCACCGTCCACCATCTTTGTATGGTGGTCTATCTATCTATCTATCTATTGGGGTATGGTTTCCGCACTTAGTACTGATGTTGGACCATTGTGCGTGGGCCATGGCGGCCGTCATTCCAACCAGCCGACCTCCCTCCAGAAGCAGATCAGTCCTCCTAAAGAGTTCAGGGTGTCTGTGAGTGAATTTGGTGTTCCTATCGTTTATCTACGTATATCGGCGACGCCTGTGCACTTCAGGAGCACGTGCGACACCGTTTCCTCCTCCTCCATGCATGCTCTGCACAGAGGACTGTCTGTTATACCTAGTGTGTGGAAATGCTTATTCAGTGAGCAGTGTCCGGTGATGGTCCCCACCACCATTCGCAGGCTGCTCCTATCCAGTCGCAGAAGGCGCTTGGTAAGTTTATTGTTTAGGAGTGGTATAGCCTCCTTGGACTGCCTGCAGCCTGGTGCCGAGGTCCACCAGCGTTCTGCTTGTGTGTGGGTATGTTCTTGTAGCCACGTGCGAGCTGGGTGAAAGGAAGTGGCACTATGGGTTCGGGTCCAACAGCCATCGTACCAGACCCCCTCCTGGCCAGTTCATCGGCCGCGTCATTTCCTAGTGATCCGCTGTGACCTTTTATCCACTGCAGCGTCACGGTGTTGCGGTTTGTCACCGTGACGCGTTCTAGTGCATTGTGGCATTCTTGTATTTGTTTCGAGGTGGTGTAGTTTCTATTTAGGGATTGGAGAACTGAGGCGCTGTCGGAGAGTATACGAATATGAGTGTCCGTGACTCCCCTGACTTCTATGGCATGGATCACTAGGATAATGCCCACGCATTCCGCCTGGTAAACGGTGTTGAGCTTTCCTAGTGGTCTGGATATTCTGATGTTGAGGTCGCTGGAGTAAACTCCAACTCCGGTTCCGGTACTTGTCTTAGATCCATCAGTGTAGATTCTCAGCTCTTTGGGACCTGAGTGGTCATCCGATTCTTGTGTTAGCACTATGTTATAGTGCTTTTGGAAATGGTGCATCTTTTGAGCTTTGTCATTGGGTGATGACATCATGGGTTGTCGTTTTACGGCATCTTCCATGATGCGTGTATGTTTGATTCTAGAGTCTTTACCTAAAGTGCTAGCTGTGCTGAGCCTGAAGGCCGCTAGGGCCGCTTCCTCCTGCACTATAAGGTGCAGTGGTGGCAGCCCCAGCATAGCCTGCAAGGCCGCAGTGGGTGCCGTTCTCATACTGCCAGTGATTGCCACACAGGCGAGCCGTTGCAGCTTCTCAAGGTCTTTCTGTGTTGTGCTCAAGTCGGTCCTGGGCCACCAGACTAAGGCGCCATACGTGATTATCGGTCTGATAACTGTGGTGTATAACCAGTGGGTTGTATTGGGGCTAATACCCCAGTTCCTACCTAGCATGCGTTTGCATTGCCACATGCATATACTGGCTTTTGTGGTGGTGTATTCAGTGTGCTTCGCCCAATTCAACTGCTTGTCCAGATATATACCTGAAAAAAATAATATATCACCAACCGACGAAGAACCGTGGTAATTCTAGTGTTGGTAACTTCCTCTTCTTGGTGAAGAGGACTAGTTCGGTTTTGGCAGGGTTCACTGCTAGCTGATATTCTTTGCACCAGTCCTCTACTATTTTCAAGGCTTGGCGCATGAGGTTGCATATCGTATTTTCGTGTTTTCCATTTATTATTATGGTTATGTCATCTGCGTAGCCAACGGTAAAGTATCCTTTATCATTGAGTCTTTTAACTAGGTTATCTGCGACGAGGTTCCTTAGTAATGGTGAAAGGACCCCCCCTTGGGGGCAGCCCTTCGCCACAATGGCCCTTGTTGTGTTATTTATTGTGACTTGTACAGCTCTTTGCTTGAGCATGTTTGTGATCCAGCCGCTCAGGGTCGTGTCCACACCGTGCTTTCCGAGGGCTTTGCTGATACTCTGAAACATGGTTTTGTTAGAGGCGCCCTCGATATCAATGAAGACAGCCAGTGAGGAGCATTTATGTTTTATAGCGCTTTCGATCTTTGAGACCACGCTGTGCAGCGCAGAATCTGTTGATTTCCGGAGTTTGGAGTAGGCGTGTTGTTGTCTGTGGAGTGGGTATTGGCGTAGGGGTCCATCCCGAATGTATCTGTCACAGAGCCTCTCCAGGGTTTTCAGTAAAAAGGATGTCAGGCTTATTGGTCTGTATGCTTTGGGTTGTGTGTAGTCTGTTTTTCCCGGTTTAGGAATGAAAATGACTTTCACTTCGCGCCATGCTAGGGGTACGTATCTGTGTGCTATACAGGCTTGGTAGATTGCTAGCAGCTATGGTGTTATGATGCTCTCCCCCCATTGTAGCAGGGCTGGGAAGATGCCATCTAGTCCTGCGGATTTATATGGTTGAAAGGTCTTTATAGCCCATGCTATTCGATCTTCTGTTACTATATTCCGGTATTTCCTAACCCGGCCGTTCCTAATTCCGTATGGTGGTCAAGTTTGTATGGTGCGATGTTGTCAGAATAGACTGGCAGGAGCCACCGCGAACGCGCCACGTAATCACAGCGAGATTCATAACGTAGATCGAGTGAAATAATTAAAATTGAAATAACAAAAGCTATTACGAAAATGAGTAATTACTTTTGTAATGCCCCATAAGCTGGGTCTTATGCGGCGTCAGCGCACAAAGCGCGTAGAAAAACTCTCGCGAACACTGAATCGAAAATTGCTTGATCAGTGTTCAGCGAGTTCAGCGTACCGCGCGCCGCCTTAATACACAATTATCACTACTTTATTGAAAGGTTTTCTTTTATAACTTTTCATGTCGTTTTACTTTGGCTCCGGGAACGTAATCACAGTTTTCGCTGGGAATGTCACACACCAGCGTGGCGGTACAGGGAATTCGATAACTTTGGCTGCAACAAATAGAGTTTAAATTCATAAGTATTGAGTTTTATTAGGTTGAGCAGTACTAATGTAATGTGATTGTGCGTATTTGTTAGTCGGGCCGCTTAACTCAGTTGTGCACGACGGGCGGTGAGCGATGCCACAAATGATTATAAACATAATTGCTGACTGTTGCCACTGTCGCCATGTCGCTAGCCCACCTCCGACCGACGCGCGACGACACCGCTCGACGACACCGCTCGACGACACCGCTCGATGACACCCGACACCACGGCGTCCTCACCTTCCGCCTGACGCAGGTACTTACCGGACACGGCTGTTTCGGGAGGTACCTGTTTCGGATTAAGCGGGAGGACACGCCCGGGTGTCAGCACTGTGAAGATCGCCCGGAGGACACGGTGGAGCATACGGTGGAGGTCTGCCCTGCTTGTGCTGAGCACCGCCGTGTCCTCATCAAGGCGATCGGCGGCGGCAACCGCTCGCGTCTGGCCCTGGTTGAATCCCTGGTCCGGAGCGAGGAGGCTTGGGAAGCGGTCACCTCCTTCTGCGAAGCAGTAATGCTAGCGAAGGAGGAGGCGGGCCGCACGAGGGAAAGGCAAGTCCTTCGCCCCAACCGCCGCTACAGAAGAAGACGCCCTGGGCGTCGGGAGTCACAGGGCGATCCCCGGCCACCGTAGGCGCAGCCTGCGGACGGCTCGGATATCGTCTCGCCATCTTTGTATGGGTCCACCGCTCTCTTCCCATCTCGTGTATACCAGTGTAGGATACGTTTGTTCTATTTATTTTACCTCCATCCTCGCGACGTGACCTGCCCATCTCCATTTGAGTTTTCCACCCATGTATAGTACCTACGTCTCTTGCCATTGTTGCGGAATTGTTCGAAAGAGTTGCCGCGGCCTTGGAACGCAAGGACATTTGGAGGAACACGAGTGGGTTTTAGTCAGGAGTTTGACACTCCCTCCCGCTCCGCCGAGAGTGGGAAAAGTCATTATTTTGAAGGTTTCCCATCAACAAAAAAAAAATGTGTTGTACGTTCGTCTGTTAGTTTGGTTTTTTCTCGGAAACCAGTTAATATTTATTTTTAATACAGATATAAGTCTCGCAGCACAGTATGTATCGCTGTATGCAAATCGTTACGTGTCGGTAACGAGCTCGGCGGCCGGCGGCATCCGGCAACCAGTGGGTGTTTATTCAAGGGTTGTGTTAAACCAAACGAAGCTATGGCTAATAAATAAATAATATCAATAAAAATAATGGAACGATACTTTGAGTGCTTCTCCCGACTCTGAAAGAGAGTTTAAAATGATCTCTAATTTGAATAGAGTTTATAAATATGTGCCTAACTATTGACTATCAAGTTTTTAGATAAGATGTAACTTTGTAGAGATTCAAACTAAGTACAAGACACAGGTCTCGAATATCCACAAATACATGAGCATCTCAGTCTTAATCTGTCAAAATTTATGGAAATCGAGGCTTTTTTGACAGATGACCCTAGTCTGTCAGTCGCGCGCAGGCGCCAGGCGCCAGGCGACGTCGCAGTCAGTCCGTCAGTCTACTATCTAATACAGCGTGTTCAGCATAAATCACGTTGTCAAATAAATACCCAGAGCAGTGTGTGTGTTTACTACATATTCAGTAACACACGACACAGCACTGCACGACACAGTGCGGCACAGTGCGGCACAGTGCCCGGCAATTTATCCTCTGGCTGCGGATTGATTTACATGTTCCGCGCGCCACATACATTACACCGAAAAAAAGATTTCTTCCCTCGTCAAAAAATAATGAACGTTTCACCGTGATGCATGTGCTAGATTAGAGGAGGAGACAAACAGACGCACAGAACAAATTACTGACATAAATTGCTGAGATTAGGAGCGGTTCGCACTGACGGGCGGCGCCGGGGGGCGCGTGAGTCGCGACACATCACAACACGCAAATATGAGTCCTCGCATCGTGAAGGCAGGTGTTATCAACAACTTTACATTTTATCTTTCAGAAAGATAATTACTTGAGTTACTTATAAAAAAATTAGATGTTCGTACGAGGAGAGACTGTCTCGATTCCAACTACATCCCCTACAGTTTCGCAGACGTATGCTGGATTTGCTGTTTCATCAAAAGGTTATGCGGAGTTCTACGTCGTGTGACGGATTTTTAGAGCGTATCGGAATATGTGTCCCTAAATTAAATGCCCGAAGAAAATGTAGTGACCTGTTTAGTGTCCCCCGACACAAATCTAACCTTGGGTTGAATTCTCCAATGGTAAGGCTGCCCTCAACATATAATGCTGGTGTAGTCTACTTGACCTAGACATTTTTTATGACTGCCCCACTCAACTCAGACAAAAGATTTTAGTAACGAAAACCTGATCTGTACCCACTGTTTTGTATTGTAAGGCAGTATTATATGTTTAATTTTTTATCGTTTATTTAATTTTCTTTATATATAAATATATCGTTTACTTTTTATTATTATTATATTACCTCATGATTAATTAATTAGAAATATTAACACATTTTACCATTGATTTATTAATTCCTTATTATCTTACTAATTATTTTGTTAAATTTTATAATTATTATTGTTTTTGTCAATGTTGTGCACTTGAGATTAAGCAAGATGACAGCTTCGTAATGTGTAGCGCCGCTGCATGATTTGACCGAGGCATGATTTTTGAAGTGAAAAATTATTTTTGGGTGAACAATCATGGAACTCGCGTCATCGTCACCGATCGCTTTAGCTTTCGCTTAGTTTTCACTTCTATCGGCAGTCCCCAAAGACTGTAGTCGGTGTTTGGATCATCTTGAATAAAATTACACTTCGGGATTGATTTTTGCCATTGTTGTAGCTTAAGAGCCAACACGTCTCGGTAGTCTGGTCCATATCTAACTCAGCAAGCTATAGAAAATGCTATCCTTTTTATTAACACGCTTTTATTAGCTTCACCTGTATGTTTGTATGTCTGTTTGTATGTCTGTCTGTAACCGACCCTTTTGAGCTCGATTTTGCCATACTTTGAACGATCAGATTTAGTTCAAACTTCGCACACCTGTCAAGGATCAATGACAATGCAAGAATTCAATTAAAATATCCGATTATCCTAATTAGATTCGCCAGGATTAATTAATTAAAATAAAAAAGTATTCTAACAAAGCAAAACATTATCCATAAATACACACTTTTTTATTGTTCACAACCCTAATCTCTTCAAAATTAGAGTGAACAGGCTTCTTCTGGGTAGGCTCGCTCCACCGTCGACTTTGTCTCTGTCATCTATGACCTAGACTAGAGTCAAGAGCAAACCCATATTAAATAAAAAAAAAAAAAAAAAAAAAAACACACATATTCTATTTAACTAACCTTTAACAAAAAATAATGATGTACATTAATTTCTTTTTTACACTATTCTTAATCAAATTTATAAATTTTTATTTTCTGTTTTTTAGTTGGATTTT
Source organism: Mamestra brassicae (assembly GCA_905163435.1). Classification (NCBI taxonomy): domain Eukaryota; kingdom Metazoa; phylum Arthropoda; class Insecta; order Lepidoptera; family Noctuidae; genus Mamestra; species Mamestra brassicae. The sequence continues at coordinate 20,514,589 of LR990993.1, read as the reverse complement.
TCTATAAAAGCGTGTTATTTAGTTTTTTAAAACTATTTTTTTAAATGGGAAACACAAATTGATCCCGTAGAGAACCACTGTTTTCGAAGCACAGCAAAATGAGAGTTGAGATGAATGACAGGAGATTGGAGACGCCAATGAACAGCAGTTCATTGCTGAACATAGGCGACGATGCTGCTGAGAGGACGGAACCCTAAAGGGCTTCGAAATTTTAAAGTGTAATTCCTCTGTCTAGTGGTACATGAGAGTGCTTCATTTTCCCGTGTAAAAACGTTTTGTAAATTCAACGGATTTTCAAAGTTCTTTTTTTGTTCGAAAGAGGTTTATTCCAAATTGATTCTATTTCAATTTCGTAAAAATCTGATGAAGAACTTCGGAGAGAAACAATTCAAAATATATGGCCTGGTTGGAATTTTGGGGGTTCAGACGCCAGCACAGCAAGCTACGCGAAACTGTCAAATTTCCCCATTCAACCTTGAACCTAATGCCTCAGCAATTAGGTCGAACATCTATTAAAGAAATTTGACAGATTGTTATAGCTTGATGTGCTGGCGTCTGTAACAGTACTAAAAAGTGAAAAATAAAAAACTATTTTATATAAAATACAACTGACTTCCAAATAAAAAGCACTACAAAGTACAAAATAACTTTAATTTTGGAAGTCGATGTCAAAAACGAAGAAACCACAGCAGAAACAGTTATTTTGTACTTTGAAGTGGTTTTTATTTGTTAAAAATTGTGTTTGGTTCGCTTTTTAGGGTTCCGTACCTCAAATGGAAAAAACAGAACCCTTATAGGATCACTTTGTTGTCCGTCCGTCCGTCCGTCCGTCTGTCTGTCTGTCAAGACCCTTTATCTCGGGAACGCGTAGAGGTATCGCATGGAAATTAAAACCATATACTGAAGTCCACAGTCCTTCAAGCTGTGAAAAAATAAACCTAGTTTAACTTCAAAAAAGATACGGCCGTTTATGCCGAAAAAAACGTATATTTTGATACTTTCAAGGGAATCAAAATTTATAGGGTACTTTCCGTTGAAATTTGGCAAGAAGATAGATCTTAGAGTACAAATACAAGATAAAGTCTGAAAATTTGGAAATCTATAGTTTTATTATATAAAAAATATTTTTTTACAATTACAAACTTATATTTTCGGTTGAAGAATTGACCGTTACGTACATTGATGTATGGGAGAACATTTTTTCGCCAACAAAGTTAAGTTTGTCCTTCGATTTTACCTGCTATATTTTGCTTACATAGTTTAAAAACTTCCGTAGGTAATGTATGCTAGGAAAAAATCATGACTCGATCGAAACCTTCGGTGCGCGAGTCTGACTCGCACTTGCCCGGTGTTTTAACGTCACGCCACAAGAACGCACCGCGCCGGCTCGCCGTCGCCGCGCGGTAAATTACACTCCGCGCCGCCGCCCTCAAAAATCGCCTCGGCGCTCATAGGTATCTAGCTCGAAATAAAATAATTGGAGAAGCACACCGGTCAGTGGTCGGACCCGCGCGATTGACGCACTAGTTGTGCTCGAGTGTAGTGCGTTGTTCCACGCACTGTGACAGCAATTGTGCGGCGTGCGGAAAATGAGGAAACAAGTGTTGCAGTGCCCGAGCGAACTGAGCTCCGAGAGCGAGTGGAGCGGAGAGCACTCGCGACTCACGCCTGAGCGTGCTCGTCACACGAGATCACTCGGGAGATACATTATAGCACGCTGCGAAAGTACGGTAACATTGTCGGCGAGCTTATCTTAAATCGCGAAGTAAAAACTGACTGCCTGACAAATTAAAATTGATACATTTATGTGCGCGTGACTTTACAAAATGTACTGAACTGAATAGATATCAGCTATATCTATTCGCGATTTTGGGGTTGGTTCTACCTGTAGTACAAGTTGTTCATAATGATGAGTGCAGCCCCTTTTCAGGTATTGCGTTTATTATGTTACACGTTGTTTAGTATTATTCATAATAAAGCATATCGAACCTATCGACGGACATAAAAATCCTGCGCCTATGATAGAGAAATCTCGAAAAATAGTAATCTTAGTTGAAATTCCGTGAACATTCGAAACGTCAATGAAATAGGGCCGCGCTCTCCATCTGAACTCGCCATAAAACATTCGAATTACATTTATCTGGTAGAGGAGACATATTCGATTAACGGCCGGTGTCTCACCGCACCGCACCGTCCGTCCCACACCGCACATCTTCGCATAGGGCCGCATCGCGCCGCGTCGAGCCGCACCGCGTCGAGCCGCACCGCGTCGAGCCGCACCGCGTCGAGCCACACACCGTTTGAATTTCATTTAAACTTACGAAACGAGTTACATAAATATAGTTGACGATAGTAAGACGTTTGAAAGAGCCTCGCAGCGGAAAATGAAAAGTAATTCGCGTCGGGATGAAAATAGTAAATATGATATTGTGGGCGAGACGCGCGCGGTGCGGGACGGTGCGGGACGGTGCGGGACGGAGCGAGGGGTGCGGGGGTGCGGAACAAACGCGCGGCTGGAACGCATTAAGAGCTCTAAACGGATTTGAGTGCGACTTGTCCGATTTTAATTTCGTCTCGGCGTCGTCACATCACCGCCACGTTATATTACGTGTTGCCGTGTGGCGGGACAGCGGTACTGCGGTACTGCGCGGTATCCTCGCCGCCTGCTTCTGTTTTATTAACCGACTTCAAAAAAAGGAGGATGATGTTTCTTACCTGATAACTCCGTAATTTATGAACCGAATTTTTCATGTGAAAGGATATACGTTCCGATTTCATCAAAATCGGTTTAGTAGTTTGGTTTAAATAGCTTGAGGAAATAGAAAATATATCATCCAAGTAAGTAAACGAAATTGCGTGTTTTGCTTTCCAGTGACTTTCTAGTTTGGTTGTTTGTCTAAAAAGTGAAAAATATTTGTTTTTTTACATAAAAATACAACCGACTTCCAAATAAAAAAAACACTACAAAGTATTATTTTATACTTTGTAGTGTTTTTTTTTCTATTTTAGAAGTAGGTGTTAAAATATGAAGAAACAACTAAAAACACCGACTTCCGAAATAAAAGTTATTTTGTGACAAAGTTTTTTGTATAAAGCTGTTTGGGATTATTTACATAATGCTGGAGAATACTTACAGAAAAACGTCTTAAGATTTCATTGCTTTAATTAAACTTGAGGACTGAATGTTGAGTGGGTCAGCTCCTCAGGACAGCTTATTTTTTAAAGTTTTGGTTAAAAAACTGGACTGCCATTCTGTAAAAAGCAAGCGAAAATTATTTTTATTCATTCATTTTTACTACCTACACTATACCAAGTGATTGAACACGTCTTTGAATTTGAACACAGTAGTCTAAATATAGTTGTGGTGAAACTGGACCTCTAAACTGTTTCGAATATCAAGTTCAAGTGGAAGCATTATTCACACGAGGGACAACATTATGAACATGTAGCGTCTCATGAGAGAGTTAAGCGAGTTGATAACATCCTTCAGAACTTCTGTACACTCCAGTGTGCCTCAACAGTCGCATGAAGCCCCTGTACTAACGCGTCACGTCGCCGTCGCAGGCACCACGCATCTATCTTCAGACACACACCATAAAGAAAGTCGCACGAAGTCCGTAGACATCACGTGAAGGCTCGTAAATTGTCGCGATTCCTTTATTGTACAACATGTAAATATACGCCAGTCCACATATTTGCTACCTTGATGTTGTTATTGTACTTTATGATTTGTTCCTGCGCAATATACTTAAGTCACGCGTCGGCGTCGTTGGTGCGGTGTTGGCAATAAACGTGTCAGATCTCAGGTAGTAAACATTGTTCTATCACACAATTTCAGAAATTAACTGATAAATTGACATAGGTATTATTGAAGATGAAACATGATGTTAAAGAACATTCCAGAAACCCTGACAGTGTTATACAAACGTTCACGCGTATTGCAGTATTCCCAGTACACACCGGCGCGCACTCGAGAGTGGTGTGTCGTGGCGACACAATACGCGGATTGAGGGCAGTTTGTACTGAAATAGTTTTTGTTTGCACTCTTCCCTGACAGGATTTCGTCCGACGTGTTACTTATTATTCAACGATAAAAAACACAGTTCCAATATCATTCACAGTACAGTCCTTTCTGTATGAAGAAACTCTTCAAAACAGAAACATTTCAGCTTCACCCGCATTTAATAATTTACTGTTTACTGAAACTCCTCACTAATACTTTGGTGAACTGATGATTGATCAACTGCTGAAACTTTGCAATTTATGAGCGGCGCCTTGTTAAAGGATTATTGCGGAAGACTTTACGATTCGCCTTTAATCATCGAAAGCGGACGGACGGGGTGACGGGCGCCGGGCGACGGGGTGACGGGCGCGCTTCGGAGGCTGCGAGAGTAATGACGAGAGCGTCGGACACATCTGTTAGCCGCAGATAAAGAACGGTTCACTGCTGAAAGATACGACACCTGGCACCTGCTGCTACCCCCGGGGACACAGCTCCGTCACTTGTTGCACTTAAATCAAGTTTAAACTGTCAATAATGAATACACATTTCGTTGTTGGTCATTGGACCTTGACTTGCACAGGTGCATCCCTCGATGGTCTTCAAATGTAACTGACTGAATGTGTGAGTAACTGTGAGTAGTCTCTTACCAATCTTTTGAAAAATACATTCAGTGATTATTTTCAAACAAAGTAATAAAGCTAAAAAATACTCATTGATATGTACGAAACACAGCGGAGGAGACAACTTAGTGTCTGGTTTAGAAATTAGAATAATTTAAAAAACGTGATTACGTTTTACAGCTGGGTTCGTTCAATTTGAGTAATAAATGTACGAGCAATCTTCCAAAAAGTTTCGCTAAATCTATCCATTTGTACCTGGATTGAACCATTTATTACGTTTATTGGAGAGCCAAGTTTTTGGATTGAATCTCACTTTTCCAATCAAAGCAGAAGAATACTAAAATATTTAAATTTAGAAATGGAAGCGGTTAATTGCGAGTTGAGCTGGACGAGAGGGTTCCGTGGCTCGTGACGCGATGACCAGCGATATTCATTTGTAATGAACCCCTCGTGTAATAGTTTACACACACATTTATGTTGTTACTTAAAATATTTCTTTTTGTAAATAATAATATCACGCTTTGAGTTCTAGTAGAATTATTATAGTAAACTAGCTTTTACCGGCAAACATGCTCGTGTTCAAGTTTATTTTTGCAATGGCTGATTGCAAAAATAAACTACTACAGTCTGCAGGGTCTATCTCTGTACCAAAACTCATAAGAATCGGTTCAGCTATTTAGGCGTGAAAGCCGAAAAAACAAAATCACTTTCGAATTTATAATATTAGTTAGGATTATATTTACAATAAACATCAGCTACAAAAGAAAAAAATGAAACAATCTAAAATATAAAATTCTCGCGTCACAGTGTTTGAAACAAAACTCCTCCGATACGGCTTGATCGATTCTTATGAAATTTTGTGTGTATATTCAGTAGGTCTGAGAATAGGACGTAAACTTATTTCATACCCCTAAGTGATAAGGGTGGTCCACCCCAAAAATGATTTTTTTATTTTTTGGACAAATTTTTTAATGCATAAAAATATATGATATATTTATTGCATTAAAAATACATAGAACTCTAAATTTTCACCTTTCTACCACAAACCTCTATTTTTTAATAGCGTAACTAGTATTTTATTTATTTTCTACTCTCGGCGGTCGATAATTCTCTTTCTCACTCACAAAAGTTTAGGGAGTGACCCGTTTCCGACCATTATTACCTATTGATTGTGCGTCGATCGTAGCAGTGACGCTTATACTTTTCATTTTACTTTCTCAGTGCAACTCTCATATTAAGTACATTCTCTTAGTAAATGTATCATCAACTTGCAGTGCTATACTTATTTATTCCCTCCCATTTTGCTCAAGATAGAATAGACATATGTATATAAAACAAAGTCGGGTTAGTAATACCATTTATAACTTAATAATGGCTGAACCGATTTGAAGGTCAAAGTCGGTCTTCTACAGATTGTACTTCGGGGAGAGTGTCCAAAAACTCCACGATCTCATCCCACCGGCCCCCTTCTACCATCGGACATCTAGACGCACTGCAAGTTATCATCCCTACCTTGTTGCTATTTCACCAATTCGCACTAAATGTTTTGAAACGACTTTTATAATGCGCACAGTAAAGGAGTGGAACTCTCTGCCTGCGTCTGTGTTTCCGAACGCATACAACCCTAATCTCTTCAAAATTATAGTGAACAGGCATCTTCTGGGTAAGCTCGCTCCATCGTCGAATTTGTCTCTGTCATCTCCTATGACCAAGACTAGAGTAAAGAACTAACTCGTTTAAAATAAAAAAAAAAGTATTTCCGACAGTGGTATTGTGAGCGGTAAAGATTCACAAGTACCAGTATAAAGGTATTGCGGAATAGAGTGTAAGCTGAAGAGTTTGTATGTTTGGTTGAACGCGCTAATTTCAGAAACAATTGGTATCGAGGAAAGCTATAGGCTATAATATAATACCACGCTACAACCAATAGGAGCGAAGCATTCATGAAAAAAGTGATGCAGAAGAAGTTGCGCGGGTCAACTAGTAACAAATAAAAACAAGTGCGATACAAAATAAAACCTAAAACGATGCAGCATCGTAAGCAGCAATGAACAGCTGAACACTGACGGACAATGGCTGATAAAACTCTCTCACTCGCCGACAACGCTGAGGAAAGGAAACGACTCAGACGTCCAACTTCCACGAAATATGGCCGTCAAACGTTATTCTGAGCACGCAGCAAGCAGCCGGTGGAGTAAACAACTACCAACAAGTTCGCTTCGTTCATCACAGTTCACCATCTCTCATCGCTGATGTTCTGTATCTTTGTCCTTGTGTCCACACGTCAACACACGCCACCCGCCGCGCTTGTCCACCCGAGTCATTTCACAGAGAGAGGTGCCGGAGCCGCGGCCTGCGCGGAGTGCAGTGTTGCGAGGAATAACAAAACACTGCCATTACGTTCGATTGGCGCGCACTCACACGGAAGACGTCGCCACTCGCGGGACGACGCGCGATAGTGAGCGGGGACAGATGAAATTAGGTTAGGTATTTAGTTTACGTAGAAAAAATGGTTTTACGAGCGAGAGATTTCAAGGAATGATTTAATGACAAAAAGTATTTGGTTTCAATTCAGGTTGTGGACAGCATAATGAAGTTACCGCAATAATTGCGCTCGCCTCACTGCGCTATCGGTGAATATTCGCAGCCACCGTCCGCAGGCATCCGCTGTGAATTCGTAAACACGCGCAGAGCGGCGAGCGGCAGCTAAACCGATGTAAATTGATTGTACGGGAGTCAATTTGACGAGGAATAACCGCACAGCCGGTCGGTGAATTAGTGAAACAAACAGACGCGACGCACCCGCGCCGCAGCTTGGCGCGTCTGCTACCGCAGTGAGGCGCGGCCGAGCGTTATTGATGTACCTGTGACGGACACCTCGCTCTGTGTTTGACACTATCTCTAACGTAGTCGTTACTGTCTGAAACAACTGACATAACATCCGACAAGCTATAACGTTGCATTCGATAATAACTCTAGCTAAATTAATTGGATAGTACCTCTTCATTACATAGATAACGTGGAGAGCTCTTCCCGTGATCTACTCGTAGTTCTGCAGTGGGAGCTCACGTAAGTTGATTGAATCGATGCTAATGGCCGTCCTCCACATGACGCGCGTTTTATTATGCGATGCGCGGCGTGGCGATAAGTCAGTGCTGATCACAGCATGGCGCCGTCTGCAGCGCGTTGTGTTATTGATAACGATATTAATATCTGCACTAAACACGAGTTATTAGGTAATAGGGCCCTACTTCGAAAAACGGTCGAAATGCTCTGCATTCATAATCATAGTGAACCTATTTTCTTGAATACGAAATATTAAAAGTGTAGCATTACCTCCTGAACTGCGGTCACACCACGACCACCAGACGGGTCGTCCCATTGACTTTGACGACCCAGTGAATACGCTGACTGTGGCGAGGCTGCCCGGATGAAACGCAGCCGCCGCCGCCGACCCGTCGCACGGGCCGGACCGCCGGACCCGAGCCGGATCGCCGGGACCTCACCACTTCAGTGCTTTTAGATTCAGACAAATGTGCATCTATACAATGAACAACTAATTGTTTCACGAGCAAGGAATATTGACTATACCAATGAAAATAATTTCAGAGTTAGAATTTCGAGATCACCGACCATGAAATGGAATGAGTATGAACTGTTTAAAATTCTCGTCAGTGTATTTTTCAGGTGAACGCTGGCGGTAGGCCGACATTCAGCGGTAATCACACGTCACACAAATTGCAGAGCAGTCGCGTGCGACGTGTCCCGACGTGTGGCGGCGAATTAAAAGATAAAGTGGGACGTCTACCGCCGCCAACTTGAACTACGCACGAAAACTTTTACTAAAGTTAAGACGAGTTAAGTCGCTGTAGATTATATCTGGGCCTGCGGGGTGTGGGACGAGGGGGACACAAAGACTCCTTGTATCCCCCCCTGGTGGTCATATGCACGCCTGGTTGGTACCGCTCACTTGGGGGAGCCGGTCACCTGCGGGGGTCACTAAACCACTTCAAGTCGTGCTCGGGTCTATATTGACATTGTTAATTTTAAACATTGTAAAGCTTTGCCACTTTGGTGAAGCTTTTAGTATTTGGTTGTAAGTCTTCTTTGGTCTGGGACAATTTGAAGTGACTTAAGTTTTATTTGAATTGGTTCTAACGTCTAATCCTAACTAATATTATGAATGCGAAAGTGAGTTTGTTTGTTTGTTTGTTACGCTTTGACGCCTACATCGCTGAAGTTATTTTAAAGAATGTTGTTACAGACAGATCCTAAACACGGTTATAAGCTACTTAAACTGACATATATTTTATATTAACGCAAGCGCAGTCGCGGACAAAAGCTAGTTAATATTATTGCATTTCCTATTCTGTAACTAAAAAGGGAAATATAATATCACTACATATATACTCTATTCGTATAACAATGCCTAATACTCTAGATTTTGTACTGAACAATCCAAAAACCCAGGTGGCAATGTGAAACTATTGTGTTCGTCCACATCACCAGGTTAAACGAATAGTTGACGAATGGGATTCATTCCATGATTTGATGAAAGAACGCTTACTCTGAACGAGCGCCGGCGCCGCCCGCTCGCTGTCGCCCGGCGGGCGGCGCGCGTCGCGTCCTGCACTCTGAGGGACTGAGAGCTAGTTTTTCCATTACTTTTCATTGTGCCAGAGTTACACTCGGGGTTACTCGCCAGTGATTGCGCGGTTTTCTTACACAGATCTTGGCTTACGAATTTATAAAAGTGAATACTTCCAAGGGTTTGGCAAACGAAAACTGACTGAATGACTACAATAGTTGCAACCACTAGCTCCTTCAGAGAGCTCGAACAGATGTCTTTTGAGGCAGAGGTGCACCTGAATAACTTAATAAAGCAGCTATTTTCAAGGATCACAACATTAAGAAAATTGAGCTTGATAAACCACCAGTGGGTTCTCTCCCTTCTCCAGAACACCGTGTTACAGTAACGGATATTAACTGCGACAGCGGCCTCATTTATTTATTTTTAATACCGCGCGCTTTTTCACAAGTGTACGAGACAAAGGACTAATGCCATCTATTATGTATGTATGTATGGCTACAGCTTGTTGCGATGTTCTCACGGCCACGTGTGCTCCCCTCCCCTGGGCTGCGTTACTGGCCGTTAGTTGTTGTAGACTATGTCAGATGGATGGACGGTAAATAAAATTATGCTTTGTTTTAGCTGCAAGTTTATCATAACTTGCCTTGTAATACACACAGTACATACCTTTGTATGTGCTACGTATTCGTATGTAGTCTACTCGTACGAAAGTGTCTTCAACATTTATTCATCAGTGTTTAGTATCCGTAACATTGTATCCAGTCTAAGCGCGTAATTTGCGTACGGATAGTCTTACGATCACAACGCGACATTGCGATTGCGAAATTGGTAATATTAATTTCTATTTATTGGTATAGGGCAAACGGATGACGCGGACTTTATGAGCGAGCTTACTCGTATTGCAGCGCCTTCAGAAATATCGTCTATTAAGAACACATAGGTAGGTTAATATGCGTGTCGGTCGAGGCAGGCGCACACTCGGACAGTCTCGGACAAAGGCGGCGTTATCACGACTCACCTCGAGAACAATGCGCGGCGGCGACACGTGAGTCAGTCAGCGAGGTGGAAACTAGTCTGACGGTCACCTGGTTAGGGCTAGCCCTCCGTGGCAGCACAGTTAGACACTCTTTGGCGAGATCGAGAACAAACATATAGGTAATATTTGCTTTTGTCAGCGTCGTAGCCCGCGTGAAAGTTGCAAATTATCTCACGGGAGCATGCGTTCGAGATATATAGTATATAATGGATGGTGTTTGAAAGGTCACCCAAATTTGTTCAGCCGTTGAGGAGTGATCGATTAACATTTGATACAAACAGTCACATTTACTTTAGTGGTATTTGTAGAATATAGCAATGGTAGGAATAGTAGGATATTACAATTTTGAGTATTCTTAAACACCTGCTGCGCTTCATAAACAGCCGCCAGATTTGTTAGCGGTATGCTAACAAATCTGTCGGCTGTTTATGAAGCGATATAATTATTAGTGTTTTCTGGAACTTGAAAATAATGTTATATTTGTGTTGTTTGTCTGTTATCAGGTTCGCAGGTAGGTCCTTGGAGGAGATGCGTGCGGCTAACCCTACCGGCGACACAAGGCAGCTCGCGCCTCGCGTACGATACAATCAGGTAACTTCGTTGGTAAATTTCCGGTCTATTGTTTGTAAATAAACTTTTCGTTTGTTACTTTTTAACCTACTTAAAAAGAGAAGGTTACTTTCTCTCGGTCGCGGTCGCTGTCTGTCTCGTAAAACCACGACTCTAAACGGGGAAAATTTACTATTATTTTATTATTATATGTTTTTTTTAATATACCTTGCGAAAAACAACGTGCGTACCTAGTCTTTATTGACAGTCGTTTCTTTACGGATAATATAAGCACCAAATGAAACGAATTCCTTAGATAGAGTGTAGGTATTTTGCGTAGACTACGTAAAAACATATTGTCGTGTTTGCAATCGATTTCCACCTAATTCCGCTCACATGTTTACAGAATCAAAGCTTGTATATTACTTATACAGCCTGTGTAGGTAGGTACAACGTTTGTACAAACAACAGTCGACTCCTCAACTGATTGTGATAAAAATATTTTCTCTTAGCGAGCAAATAAGGAAGTCTTCCGTCGTCTCCGACAATGTTTACCTTTCGACTTGAAAACGTTCGAGTTCTGTGTTTGTATCATTATGGATACAGTCCGAGGCTCTCGACGCGCTGCTTGATTCGTGTTGTCGTTGGTTTTTAACCGACTTCAAAAAAGGGGTAGTTTTTATTGGTGAATGTGTTGTAATACAACTGAAACTTACAAGTATTTGTGAATGTCGGAAGCGTTAGGTATCAATGTTACTGACATGAAGCAATCGTTGAGGAAAGGTATTCAATAGCCTTCTATCGGGCGGAAACAAGGTGCGCGCCTTCAACGGTTCGATTCGGTTTCGGCGTACTCAAATGGGCTCAAACGGAACTTGACGCCCTGGATAGGCAGGTCCGTACACTGTTCACTGTATATCGAATGCATCAGCCACGGTCGTCCGTAATGAGACTATATATCCCGCGAAAGTGTGGAAGTCGAGGCTTTTTAAATGCTATGACTCTCCATAATCGGGAGATATTGCATATAGACTGCAGTCTTAGGGAATACTTCCTAACTGTCGACGTGGGTATGCGAGATGTAATGGCGTTGAACAAGGGACTCATCCCGCTCTCCTTGGCAAATGAGAATTGGCGCAAACCTACGGTACTTAAGTAAGGAACTTCACGGACTAGAGTAAAGAACATCACGGACGCTTTTCCGGGCCTTACATGGGCCCGACGTAGATCGATTAGCGTCCGTAGCCTGGCTGCGTTTCGGTGATCTCTTTAGAGAAACCGAAAGTTTTGTCTGTGCAATTATAAACGAAGTTATCATGTCCATGTAAAGGTTAAAGAGTGTAGGAGAACTCAGACCCCCCTGCCTCGCACCTGAATCAAGACAATATGGACTCGAGAATGCCCCGTCGTACCTGACACAGTTGACCTGATTCCTGTACCAAAACTTAAAAATATTCATGACAAGCTACCGCCCGTGGCTCCGCACGCGTTTATGTCGAAAATTATCCCAAGGGAAAATATTCCCGGGATAAAAAGTATCCTATGTGTTATTCCAGACTATAATCTACCTCTGTGCCAAATTTCATCAAGATCCGTTCAGCCGTTCTTATGTGAAAGAGTAACAAACATCCATCCATCCATCCATCCATCCATACTTACAAACTTTCGCGTTTATAATATTAGTATGATTTCAGGTGGTAGCTTCGCATCATTAAGTGTTTTCTAGAGTGTCGTACGAAACCAAATCAAAAGTACTCGATTGGTCGAGGAAACAGGCGTCAACCGCGGCGTTATGGCGTTTATAGTACTCCATAGCGTGCTTAAGTCCAATATAGCACTATCGGTAGACAACCCAGGTCGAAACCCAAACTGGTTGTCATGTAATTTAACATGTTTATTTAATTGCGCATTAAGCACGCTGTATGCCCATAATACCTTAGACGCTACCGTAGCCAGTGAAATAGGTATATAGTTATTCCTATCAGTCAATAGTACAGTCTTATTTTTAGCTACGGGCGCTACAACTATTTTTAACATATCCGGGGATAGATACGCATGACTCAGACAAAGATTGTACAATAAAGCCAAAACACGCGTCAAGTGTGGGCTCGCATGCCGAAGATGCTCAACCTATCATGACCAGGAGATTTTCCCCTTGACATTGACTGTATGATAGACTCAATGCCTCTGCCATGCAGTGATCCTGACTCCTAATTGCCCTTTGGGCTCAAAATCGCTCACCGCCTGCGACGACATAACCTCAATTTAGCTTTAAACAGTTCAGTTATTCCCTGCGCACCATGTCGACGCACACGTGCACGATAGGCTTATGATTAAGATTGTTTGTGTTATGCGATCATTCTGCCAGTTATGAATTAAATTTGATGATTTTTTTTTATTCGAAAGCCTTTACTCCTGAGATGGTCCCATTTGAGATGGTCCCATTGGCACCAAGTCAGAATTTGATGATGAGATTGCATCGAGGCAACCTTCAAATTTTATAGGCACATAATATGCTGTTTTTCATATACTCTCTAACGAAATTCAAATAATTGAGCTTGGTAATCAACATCTCATCTTGCTGAGCTGATGATGAAAGGTATAAGTCAGGATCTGATGATGGGATCCCAAGAAAAATGTTTGACCAGCGATATTTTCGCCAATTGTCAACCGATTTGGATGATTCTTTTGTTGTTTGGAAGAGTATTTTCCAAACTGGTCCCGTTTCAATTTAATGAAGATCTGATGAAGAACTTCGGAGGTAGGCAAAGGAACTCTTCCGGGAAAATCTCCCGGGATTGCTGAAATTGCATGTCTGTTTATTGCTTACACCAGTGCATAATATCACGCCGGTACGCTGTGAAGGAGTGCGTAGATGCAAACAAGTCAACCTGAATTAACATGTTTTTGGGGTTATCTATTTAGGCATAATTTTATTTTTTAATTACCGATCTTGATAATTCTTTTTGCGTTCGGTTAAGTGTTATTGGACGGTGAACTTCAAAGATAAACCAGTGACCTCTTCAACCTAAAATCAATAAAATCTAGTACCAAAATAAAGTAGATATTTAACTATGAGCTGGCCTGGACTTGGACTGCGAAGGCACACAAGGTAATTCCTTTACGGCAAACAGTGCAACCATTCATTATGGGAATAATGTCACTTTATTGTGGGGTATCACCACTAAAGAGTAGATTTTTATTTTTTTCAGAGAAATAGTCGATAAGTGCGAAAGTAACTCTATGTGTCTGTTTGTTATCCCCACATCAACCAGCTGAATAGATTTAGATGAAGCTTAACCCACGGGTAGGTGCACCATGATCTGGATTACGACATAGGCTACGTACTCTTGGTCCCAGGACTATGTTCTTTTGGGGTAAATTCAGACTTTCACGCGGGTTAATAGTAAAACTATAATGTATAGTAAGTTAACTCTGACGAGTTAAACGATAATAGACAAGCGAGTGGGATTTGCCACTGGCGAAATAGTGACATAATGGGCGATGACCGATGGCAGCGGAGCCTCACGAGCGACGGTTCTTTGTCTCGTCCACTACAGTCACGTCCAGCGACAGTTTGCGTACTGATGTGCAACACGTTTGTTCAGCGAGTGTCTGTGTGTCACAACTCACAGGGCGCAGTCATCATTGTTTGTGTGTCGACATAGGAGCGTAGTTCATTTGTCGCACTAATTGAGCGCCCACCACCGTGCCGCCTTCTGGTGGCATACACACCTACTTAGATTGAACCTGCAGTGTAAAATATTATGTTGGTCAAGCAGAAATTCTGTTTTGAATTTGGAATTAACTGTCGTCCAGAATTATTTGCTAATAGAAAGGAGACTACGTGAGCAACAAACATGTACATGAGGATTTAAAGATCAATGTAGTCAAACAGGAAATCGCTAAACATAGTAAGGACTACCAAACTCGAATATCAGCCCACGTCAACAAACTGGCCTCTAAGCTGCAGGGTACAGGGAGTGTGTCACACAACCGATTGAAGCGACATGATGTCACAACGCTAGTCGCGAGATTCAATTAGAAGTTAATTTTTAAATAAAAAGAAAAATGTCAAATAATCAAATATTGTAACATTGATTTGTTCACCGAATTTTGTGGCCAAAGCTATTCAGTGACTTTTGTTGTTTTAAGGTGTTGACGACTTTTGGATGTTTTAGATGCGCATCGCATTCTGTTGCCGACTGTACAATGTTTAATATTGTTAATCACAACTTTTCTTGAAATGAGAGTGACACGCGGCGGCACTAACAATATAATCAGGACACATGAAGTGTCTCACCGCTGTCATCGAACACAAATCTGATAACCTGATAACGTCACTATTCGCCTCCCTGTCTGTGCTTCGGGTTTCATACTAATTGAATGCTCATTCAAACATTCTGCTTTCACCTAATTAACAATTATGATGATGAAATATAATACAATTGATATAATAATGTTTTAATGAGGTCATACCTACATTGGTATGTGCAATAGGCTGGCAAATATTGTTGTCGGAATACAATAAAATACATTCTCAAAATATTTTAAATTAAAACCGGTCGAAAAGCAACGCGAAATAATATTCTTTTAACAGGCACTTCGAGTACCACGAATTCCAAAATTAATGTTTATTTATCATGAATATATACACCCAACAGAAAAACATATCACCACGCCCTTATTCTCAGAAGAGGTTTACAGAGTCGTTTATTACACACAACCTTACAATTCATGATATCGACATGAAAGGCCACTGCGATACCATGTCACTACCATTCCGTTGTTATTTATGAAGGGAAGTATTTACAATATATTATGTAATGTAAGTACACGTAACCTACAGTAAATATTAAAAACAACTAAAATAGTAAATTATGTGCAAATTTAATTAGTAAAAAGAAATTATTTGATGTATGAAGCAAGATGTAATATTTAATCGAATTAATAATCTACTGCGTTGAACACAAACGTCAAAATAACACGACTCTATTGCACGTATTGACATGGTTTCTCTAATATTTAAAAAGTCCTCAGTCGACCATGTGCGGAAAAAAGTCGGTAAACTAGCTAATCGAGTTTTGTAACATTGATCTGAGCCAAAACTGTTGAGTGACTAATGATGTTTTAGGTGTTCCAAAAATACAAGTTTATTAAATGTTTAACACACCAGTTTTAACAATAACAGGTACGTTAGTATGTGCCTTACATTTAGGTTTCATAAACGCCGAGCAGAAACCATAGAGCAAACTTGTTTCAAGAAACATTCAAATAATTCCAGAACAAACAGAATACTATTCGCATTACTGTAGTGTGAGACGTTAACACGCTCCGACGAGATAATATCCAAGTTTGTTAGTGTTGGCAGATAACCTTCTCGCTGCGAAGGACGCCGCGTCGCGCGAGTTCAGCTGCACTCTATTTACAACAGCGTCTTAAACCGAACAACATATACCCACTACTTCGGCGGAAAAATCCGCCAGTCTCAGGTAAATGTTGCCAACTCCTGCACCGGACCCCCCCCCCCTTCTACCCCTCGCCGGCGTGAGTTACTTACCAACAGTTCGCGTATACACCACACAACCACTTTGAAAACTTACTCCCCTTTGAGAGCATCCGTAGCACCGCGACGTAGCACCGTAGCAGCTCGTAGCGCGAAGCTCGTAGCCGCTTTGCTCCCGTTTTTAGTGAAACGAAAAAACTCCACAACGGTAAGTAAAGTTTCCCTGTAAGACAACATGGCAGCGCGCGCCTGTCGGTAGTAAACACACAGTTGTGCACATTGTGCTCGAGCTCACTCGCAGTCCAACTTACAACAACAGAGGGATTCGTTTCAGTTTAAAAGCATAATTGAAACTAAATGCTATAATATAATTAACAGCAAGTCATAGTGAAGTTAATGATTTTGTTCATTAAAGAGAATTCGGCGCGGGATGCCCCGAGGAGCGGATTAACGAGGCTCTTCCTGAGTGTCCGCGCGAGCGCGGGGCCCGGGGCCCGGCGACCCGGCGGCCTCCAGCGCCAATTAAGAGGACACAAAGAGGCGCGCCGCGAGACTGCCGGATAATTATGTGACCCGATGACTGCGAGCCTTAAGTGTTAGCTTTAGTGTTTCATTATTATGTGATCCACAATTTGGGCGCGGCCATTACGGAGCACGTTAGCGGCTCCCAATGAGCAGTCGTACTGTAGTGAGCTGTGATGGAGTGCTCCAATGTTTCATATTGTGTGATACAGCTGTCACAGTAAGTGAGTTAGCCCTACAGCGCGCAATACATCACGCAGCTTCACGCCGGTGATGTTTTTTAATTTATCAGTAAGAACTGATACTGTCCGACAGACATGATGGATGCACGAGTGCAGAACTTTGAACACATTCCCAACAAACAACACAGATTGGAAAGGCACCAAATATTTCGATGTCATATTCGCATTCGGAATGTTTCACAATACGCAAACGTACAGACGAATTCAGTTTAAAAACACTTCACCTTTCGCCAGCCAGCAGCAGTAATTGTCGGTACAACGTGCATAGTGGACTAGTGGTACAAAATGAGAGGTCACGTCTGTTAGCGCGTTTATATTTCAATAGCGAGTGGCGACACTGTGTGTGAGGTGCAGCGCTGGGGTGCGAATATTGAATAACAAACGATCGCACGCCACCCCCGCACCGTAACACCTTGCCGGCCGGCGCGGCGGCGCGGCCCGCTCCGACCGTGACAAAGCGCACGTCGCCGCCGCAACTTATTACCAGCGCTCCTAGAAGCGCAGAGATTTTAGTTTTGATTTTTGAGGTTAGTTGAATTAGATGTGTCTGAACAAAAACTGAATTCATAACACATACTCTAATTTCCTTGAAATTATTTTCATTTATATTTGTTTCTACATAGTGTGCATGTGTAGTGTGTGTGTGTGTGTGTGTAATGCCCATTGTGTATGCCAAATAAACTTTTCTTTTCTAACATTGTGATCATGTTGTGCTAAAGGACTTTTATAAGCACAAAACAAAGGTTATGCTTGTATTCAGTCCAAACGTTATATTCATCAGCGATTTGGTGATTTGCATTATTCGACCATCGTCGATGTTAATAAATAGTGGATCGTGTCACACAGCGGCTGTCGGTGGCGATAACAGGGTTACATTGATTTGAGCTGCATTCGTCACACTGGACCTGGACCCCTTACTGGACTGTGCCATCCGCTCGAGTATCTTCCTACTGGTTTACTGATTTACACTGAATCACTAACAGTCCACTTGTTTAGTAATTACAATAAATAAATAGCTGTCACGTTGAGTCAGCTGAAGGCTTCGCAGACTGCCCAGTGGTTCTGTACGAGTAGCTACACCCACGTTTCACGTCATCTTCAGATCAGTGAGATCCAGTCTTCGCTGCTGTTACAGAATTTCTTCATTCACATGAATTTAAGTATTTAGTGTTTAGTTTTTTTTGTGATGTGATCAATATTTTATGTGATTTGTTCTTAACGTGGTGTTAAGAACAAATTTGTATCTGCTTGTATTCCTTGAAGGATAAGGCAAAGGTATTTTTAGGTTTCCGAGTTTCTGTATGGAAAAACGCAACCCTTATAGGATCACTGGGTTGTCTTTCTGTCTGTCTGTCACAGTCAATTTTCTCCGAATCTACCGCACCGATTCCGTTGAAGTTTGGTGCGCATATAACCTTTTCTGACCCAAACACGGATGCGTAGCGAAAATAAATAAATTTAGAAAATACGGTCACTTTTTGGGAGAAAAAAATTAGAAACATTAAAAATAAAGTCGTTCCATCTATACCGCGTGACACATCAGATCAAAGAGCTCATCGTAAGGGTTTTAGTCAGATATCTATAAGTACAAGCGGAACAACAGGGCCTATTGACGGCTGCCGGAAGGCGCTTGTATTTGCTTTTCATCCTTTGATATTACGTCTCTGTATGTAGCTTCCGGTCACCGACATCACATTTATTTCGTCAAAGTAACTTGACCGATATGTTATGACGTATTTCCTGATACACGGTGAGAGAAGAAATCGGCGTTCATTATTATAAATAGATTGCATGTGATTCAACCGTGTTTCACTGATTTCGGTTTTAGTTCTTTTTAATTAAAGTCAAAGATTGAGCTGATGAAATCAAAGTAATGAGAATTGATGTTAACGTTCTATCATGGACCATTGTTAAGGAAACTTTTAATCATATTTAGGTACAACATGGAAAGTACTGCGAGATCTAACGTAAAGACTGACTCCTACGTGTTCATGTCAGCGCTGTCCGGGGTCAAGTCCAGTTATCTCATACCTACGCTAGTACAATTAATTCAACTAGGGATGTATTCCCGGCGCGTCTCGCTGCCCCTCTCCCTCGCTTCACCCCTCTCCCACGTGCCATCGGAATTATAATCTGTAATTTATTGAGAGAAAGTTGGAGCGGCCGCGTCCGCCCCCGTGGTTACCGCTCAGCGAACTTACGACCAATTGTTAACGCTCGCAGGTTTTAGCCAAAGGAATTGGCTTCTTGTATTGAATTACATTTGCGCGAATAATCTTTTTGACTTCAGATTTTCTAAATACGATCGGATGATTCCGGATATTTTCGTCTAACTTTATTACACGAAGGGTTTATTATTAAATGGGAGGTCAGTTTTTAGATATTATTATTATTATAAGCTCGTAGTGTTCCACGGCAGGGCAGATGTGCCCTTTTCTCTTTCTTCCGATGCGGTAGACCTAAAGGAAATGGTGAGAAGAGCCAGACTCAGATTAATCTATAGGTTTGGGCTCACATTGCCCAATATAGTTTAGAAACCATATGTGTCCTAAATCTCAAACAAAACATATTATTTTATTACTGAGAATCTCAAGCACAAAAATACAATTTTAAAACAAATGTTAGCGAAAAGCATTCTCGACTTCCACTGGGAACATCGTTTTAAAAGCAAACTGAAACATGACGTCGCACATACCGAACAAACACTTTACTTCTGAACAATAATTATCATATTGCAAATCTGCACGTTTGTAGCGCACTTCGCAACTGTAACTGCTTTTGTTTTAACTCGAAAGAATATCTTTGATAGCGACGATAGTGGAGCACTAGTCAATGAGCGGACTGAAGTTCGCGCGGATGTATCGCTCGCTAGCGGGAGGCCGGTAGCCGAACAAGAGCGAGGCGATATTAGATTAAAAGTGTTGTTTTTCACGGTGATTCATGCAACATTCACCGTCCTTCATCTTGAAGACGAATGAGCTGATTTTAATTTAATGTAATACGCGTGGGTATGCAAGAAAGGTTTTGAAAGTTTGTTGAGAACCTTTACGAAAAAGAGGTTAGCGTGGCTAAGTGAGTTGTCACCTTCTATACAAAACTAGATTTTTATCTTAAAAATATCTCAACTTACTAGCTCGCAACCTTCAGGGTCCTACCTATCTCTGTATCGAATTTCAGTGAAACAAACAAACTCAGTTTCCATTTGCAATAATTTTGCACAACTACTTTTAAACAAGTCTGAAAAATAATCTCAGCCAAGCTTAAATAATTGAACTTGAAGTGAGCTTAAAGTGAGCTGTACATTCCAAGCATCAATCATAATAAGAGTTATAGCTTACTTCACCTAACTTTTCACGGTAAGTATTTTTTTCAGAATCGGTCGCCTGCGTAACAGTGGACGGCCACCTTTAACTAACGACTGCTACTATGTTCACGTCACAACGTATTCATTTACATTTGCGGAAGATTCTGTTTGCTGTTCGATTCCAGACTTTGATTCTCAATTTCGTATGTTTATTGTGTTTAATGGAAGGAACACAAAGCCAGAACAGATTGGATAACATCACCACATTTGGTTTTCGTGGGAAGTTTCTTCTTAATAATAATACGCAAGGTTCCCCTATGTTCTAGCCTGCTCAGGTAGGTCAGGTAGGTTCATGCGCCCTATATTTAGCACTGCAGATGTGATGGGTTCTCTTTCGCTAAGCTTCTTTAGCGAGCAAAATCCTCTCTATATATGTTCTATTCCCAGCTTACTGCGCAGTGCTAGAACTACATCCACATTAAATGCTATTAGTATGGACTGTTTAACTTATTTTCTATTAGAAGCTGCCTTTGTGTGCGGATGCGGACTGCAGGTGGAAACTTTTAATTGACTCCGTTTGTACTGCGGGAATAAAATAATTAAATAAACAGGTGGCGAATAAGTCCGGGCATTACGGGCACAAGCTGGACATGAGTCGGGCGCCGCCGGACACGAATTAATTTATATCACCTCCTAACATACATCTATGTATGTATTTTATAGAGTTAACCGATCTTTGTGACTGCGCTGGTTTCCTGCAGGAATAGCACAAAAGTAACATTGTTCATTTAATGCTCACGTCTTCAAAATAATATTGGATTGTTGTAGCAATAAAAAAGATTTTCCTCGTCAATCGAGATCCAAAGTTATTTCCGAGCACAAATGATGTTACTCCACCTTCACAAGAGATATGTCGAAGTTTTGACTCGACGCCGATTTATGTTATTGAACACAACAATTGCTTAATCAGTTAATTGTTCAAAGGTGATTTGACATGTATCTAACCGCTATGTTATCACAACACAGTGAAGTAACACTTATATGTAGGATACTAGACTAACGTCAGAGCGCTGTAGGCTCGCTAACCAACGACTACATACATAGGCAACACGTCAAAGGGTTACTGGGAATGTTCCATAACTGAAAACTTGTTGGGTCAAACATCCAAAGCCAGTATTAACGTGCAAGTTTATACATGTTTTGAGTAGAAACGGAACGGTATTTTGCTTGTATTATAATCCTAAATTGGTGTGAAACCTACATTGGTCTATTCTATAAATTCAGCTTGCTAATGAAGCAATAAAAGAAACAAGAATTGTTTGCAAGCGATCAGGAAGCATCGATGGTCTACTGGTCGAGCGACTTAAACAGCAATAGTAACATATTGGTGTACTATAGGTATATACATATCTAAGCCTTCGGGGACTACATGCGTGATGCTACGCAATCAATCATCTCATGTGATGCTCCCACCCACTGAACGCCAAAGCAAATCTTAAAACCTTATTTCGTGTTAAAATTAGTATAGATACATTATGTTGTGACTCCATAAGTCTACACACTTGATAACATCCCAAACGTAGATCTTTTTCAACGCCATTTCATACCCAGTAATCATTACAGCCGAAAAACGTCTATCGTTAGACATTACCTACCCCAAGTATCACCACTGCGACCGCTCCTATGCTCCTTGTATCCAGCGATGGCAACACACGTGGTCACCACCCCAGAACCTTTTCGGCCACATCAACCCAATGTACTGCGTGCAGTGTTAGACACATTGCATGGAGTAAACAATATTTTTTTGATTGTAATCATAGTCAATTACTCATCTAATTTTAATACAAAGATGTTGAACTGATTTCCTTTAAAGTAGTGTTTAGTTCAAAGAGATCGACGAGTGAGGAGCACTTGATCTGGAGTGAACTGTAATTGTGTAAGTTTCCGTTAACCTCTGCTGAGGTATCGGTGGCGGCGAGTTCAACACGAATCCGTCGTTCACAGCGGCGGCTCATCTTGGGCAGATCTTAATTTACTTGTTCTGCTAATATTGAGACGGTCTCACTCTAGCTAAATATTATTTGTTTTGTTCATAACGCTTTGTTTCCAATTATTTTCACTTTGTTGATAAACACCAAGTATCTCTTTATAAAGACGTGGTATTTAGCTTCGCGCGTCGACATTATATTGTATTTCTTTGTGTGAAAACACTATCAACAATGATTAACACCGAAAGAACCTGTATTATTATAAGAACCTATCCATGTTACTCAAGTATTATTAAATATACACCATTATGTATAAGGAAACCTCTTGCCATCATAATGAAATTCCTCTATATGTAAGTATCATCACACAAATCTATCCAATGGAATACACTGTGTGGGTAGAGCAGGACATGAACGTACTCCTCTGTGTTGTGAAATTATTGTTCGCGTTCAGTATCGCTGCGATTGTCGCCACAATACGTGTCAGGGTGCACACCTATATAATACACATTAATTTTACATAAATTCCGATATTTACTTATTCAAATAATAAAATGTAGCTAATGTTTTTTTTAATTCAGTCCTTTATTCAATCATTGAAATCCCTTGAGAATAAACTCCTAGTTATCAACGCTATTTTAAACAAGTAACAGCTACTAATAAATTATAATAATAGGTAGTATAATTATTTGGCAAGTGTGTCATGTTTTCATTAAAACTGCACAGCACGGCGCCTCACGGCGGTACACATGTAACGGCGTTATTAAACTAATTCGTGTTCCTAACTACACTGGAACACAGTTATTAGTTTAACAGGTTACGCCGTAGCCCGTAGCTCCCCGCTACGAGTAGCACTGCTACGTGTGCTACGCCGTAGCCGCTACGTATTATATTGTAGTATTGAACTACGCGGCTACGGACCCGTCTTGGGAAATGGGAATTTGTCCTAAGATAGTTAATTTTGTTTCACGTCAACGATGATGGCAGTATTAGTTTATAAAGTGCAGTGTTATGACGGAGATTTTATTCGATACTGAGGCAGCAAGTTGAATGCTTTTCGAGAGTTAGATTTGACAAATGGAACGCCTAATAACATTAAAATGTAATAATTGGTCATTAATGGAGACAAATCTCTCGTAAACCTTAAATCTGTTAATTCTTACAAAAACACAAGCTTGTCTTTCATTTGTCATTCAAAGACAGGGAACAGAATACGGAATACTTTGAAACGTAAAATTTTCCTTTAATTCCGAAGAAGTTTAACACGAAAACAAGTTGCGTGGAGTTTTCTTGGCATTTATTTTATTATCCAATTACTGGCAGTGCGTTGATAAGCGGCGCGTTAATATTCCGCGTCCGTGTGGCCGCCGCCTTACCTCCGCCGCGCCGGTGTGGTCGTCGCCTTACCGTGAGTTTGGAAGTGTGTTTTTAAGCGACGCGCGATGAATAATGTATGCAGGGAGAGTGTCGCGCCGTGACGCGCTGGTGCCACCAGACAGATACACTACAACTGGGTCAGGGAGCAGTAGATGTAAACAAATGAAGACTTTGGTAATCTTTATTTTTTTCTCGACTTTTTTGCGGAATAGCAACAATATTTGGTTCCATTCCAAAATATTCGAGAAAACCACGATCCTTAAAACTATTTCAAGTTTTCGCTTTATGCCTGGCGAAAGTGAAAACAGCAGCTTCCTTCAAATACACGAGAATCACCCCTGAATACCGTCGTTCACCTCACCAAGTAATACATTAGCCAACTTTTGTCCCCCACCGCGCACCGGCAAAGAAGAAGTTATCAATTCATTGCAGAATCACGTTGTTGAGTTCAAAGGAGAAAGTTGGAATAAATTATAACAAGAAGTGTCTAAACAGTGTGAGGCGAGTACGTGTGGGGCATGACGATCAGCTGTGAGCACTGGACGCTATAGACTAAGCACTGAGCGGTGGGACAGTCGGACACTACGGACAGGCGGACAGGCGGACGAGCGGACAGTTTGTTAGGCGCGATCTAACAAGTCGCGAGGAGCTTTGCATGTCATTATGGGCAGCTTATGATCGCTCCGGTGGAAGCGATGGACCGTCCTCTACAGAATAGGTACCTATTCTTTATTCAAAGGCTTGTGTGTGTGTTTATAATACGCGTCGCAGCACGTCGACAGCGCATTTAGTTAAATTTGTAAAAAGTGCCAAATGATCACCTTAAGGTGTCGTGAATACGATTGGCACTTCGGTCCACAGTTTTTAGCATTTGCAATTAAAGAGGTTTGGAACAAAGTTAATATTCTCGAAAAGTATCATAAAATTGTGTCTTTCAAATGTCGATATTGGTTTTGCTTGATACAGTGCATCCAAACACTACTGTGTAATTTTTTTGTGAAAATGATTAGTACTTCTAATCGCTCAAAGGGATTTTAATTAATTTAATCGTTTTAATATTAAACGAGACTGCAATGACGTCAATACTATTTTGAACTTCGAAATCTATTGTAACCTCAGAAAGTTAATTTGTTCGAACGTTTCACTCGCTTGTCGGAACAGTTACAAACAAATCATCGTGCGACATGAACTAACTAGACAACTATGAGTTGTCACTTGTATGAGCTACTCATACAAGTCTGCCAACAGACACACCCAGCTCTAAATTAATATATTTGTTGAGAGAAGCTCGCGGCAAAATAATAATAACAGCAGGTTACATTTCGAGGTTTCCTTCGTACCCGGTCCACACGTTGAGCAGTTGCTGCATAGGCACGCGTGTGACCACTATCTCACCTGATGGTAAGCGATGGTGTGGTCGAAGATGGAACACGCTTGCCTGGAAGTAACCTATTCACTCTTGACTTAAATACTCCCAGTTTCTGGCTATCAGGAAACACAGATTCTGGCAGGGAATTCCACCCCTTACGTACTGTACACACTATTAATGTGTTCCCAAAATGTTTTGTGCGTGTGGGTGGATCTCCACCATGTACCGGTCACGCAACGCCTTACGACGTCTTGTGGTCCGGTGATGATGAACGGGCTTGGCGGAATTAAACTATGCAATTCCGTCACTCCCTAAAATGCAACCGATAGAAATTCGACAGGCTAGCAACTCCACGTCGATGCTCAGGCCTTTGGAGCTTCGACTCAACAGCCTATCATTGCCAATAATCCTCTTGGCTCGTTTCTCAATTGACTAAAGAGCATCAAGCTGGTATCTGGCAGATCCGTCCCAAAGATATCAATACTCCATCCACGATCTAATTAGTGTTTAATAAAGTTTGAGCGTTCCGGCGTAAAGTACGGTCACACCTTTGAGATTATATTTTATACATACGAGTACATATCTTACAATATTGTACTGAAGTTTCATAAAAAGTTCTAAATACAAGTATAAGTAAATTAATCAAAACAAATCACATTTTAGCTATCTTAAAATAAACCTAAGTTTGTTTGAAACTCCTCTGAAGCAATCACAAAAGAACAACAGCGTCACGGCGACATAACAGCGCAGCACAAAGAAGGCTTTCAATATAAAAGTGCCATTAAAGTGTCATTAGTGCTTCTAATCAGGCGCTTTGTTACACTTTATTCAATTAAGCTCAACATAGTACAAGCTATGATTATGGCGAACACGTTCAATTCAAGTATAAGAAGTTACTTTTTAACCGACTTCAAAAAAGGAGAAGGTACTCAATTCGACTGAAAAAAGGTTTTTTTTTTTCCATAACATCAATGTGGATTTTTTAGGACTTTTTTCATATTTGCCTTACCTAAGAGATCCTGGCCCACAGGTTCTGGCTTGGTATCCCCAACTGCGTGGGTTTGGCCTCGGTCTCCTGTCCTGTAAGTGTAACTTGCAAGATTGCTGCACTGCGGCTTACGCCACTTACATCTAGACGCACACATCTTCTGAAACCTGACTCACCAACGCCTAAAATGGCCTATATCGCCCTTTATCATGTAAACAAGGATTTTTTTCACAGATGCCCTATATGGCTTGGCATATAGGGCGGACCAAGTCACCATCAAAGTGCGAGTCAAGTATTTACTATTTAGCAGGTATTATATGTATGATACCATAACAACATGCCATTTTTCCCCGAACGGTCAGGCAGAAACGTGTCGATAAAGGTGTACCCCCTGAACCAACGATAATGAGACAAAGTGATATAAAGGAACATTAAAATATTCAGAGTCAGACGTACTTGTATCACAACATAATTAAATAACAGAAACAGTTGCAAAGTACACTGCAGAGTTTGAGACAGAACAAACAACAACACATCAGGTGCGAGCGAGACAAAAACCAGTAGTTTGTGTCGACTCACTGACGGACAACTTGTGCCGCCTAGGTTATTGCGCGCAGCACGACGCACTCTACATGTGACAACGACTCATACTGATATTAGTAGTTACTCTGTCTATCTGTTGGTTACCCTTTCATGCCTTGGGCGGCTTTGTTTAAAACTTGGCACGCTGATGAACCATGGCTAAGGTTATCACATTGGATATTTTTTATATTTAATAAATACTTTTCACGCGGGTGAAGCCGCGGGTAGAAGTCAGTCCTGAATAAATTGTTCACAAGTTTAGAATTTTCTATTTTATTAGAATCTCAACCATAGCCTCCTTTTATTGTTCCCACTTCTTGTTAATGTTTAATTGATATTCACACGGGGATACCCCCGTGTGAATATCAATTAAAAAATCAATTCAAAAGAAGCAGACACTTTAAGATAACTGCAACGTACCTCAAACTAAAATAGAATTTCCTAGTGGATACTACAAGCACATTGCAATTTACAATCTATATTAATTTCATACACAGTTTACGAGACTTCTTGAGTAATGGTAACGATACGTTATATTATGGAGCTACTCGCTTGCAGAATACATAGATTTTCTGAACAATACGGGTATGATTGCTAGTCGCATCTATCTCGTGTCGCGCTCGCGTCTGTTGTATTTATCTAGCGGGAGTAGTCGGCGGAGGATAATTTCGTAATATCCGCCGCTTGTCCGCTGCGATAGCCGCTTTAATCTGTTCCTGTTGCACAGCACTCCAGGCGGTGCTGCTTTTATATCTGATCATAACTTTGTACATTGAAGCTTTCAATTTTAATTACTTCTACATTTATTTTCAACCAGATGACCCGGTGAACATCGCACCTCACATTTTGATGCGGTGTTGCAGCAAACAAAATATATTAAAATTGATAGCCATTTTAGAGTCTTTGCGAGACTAAGTTTATTTTCTATATTAATTTGACAAATTAGAATTAATATAGTAGACAGGTAGTGTTCACATATTGTTTGCGTTGATGTAAGACCGAATGTCATTATAGGATAATTATACTCATAACGTACTGGTACAAGCTACAAGTGAGGGACAATTTACACGAGATACTTATTAATATAGCATGACAGCTAATGAAAATATAAGTTTCGTTTTTAAATTGATTTTGACCTTACATGATATATCATCACCAAAACCAATATTTGTTGAAACGGCAATAAACGCGTGAGTGTGATTCAGTTCAGCTTGTCAGAGTGGCTTCAATATTTGTCGAATGTTTGCGTGAACTCAGTCGGAGTGTTTGTTCGCGTTGTGTTGGCCTTTGATAAGGGCTTGCTTGTGTTTATGAGACGAGGAAAAGTATCCTCGTCTGATTAACTGACGATCACGGCTAATCGAGTGTGAGTCCTCGATTGTGGAGTGTGTACAAGTGAGTACTGTCGCGTGTTGGAGGACTTTATGCTCTGTTGATATGATAAGAGCCATTCTTTGACTCACTGCTTGTGGGAATTGCTAAGTAGTGATGAAGCAATGTATAATGATAGTACCTATTGACGTGACTATTTTATGACCCAATCTACGATTAACATAAATTACTTTTACACAACGACAACGCAGACTAGCTCGTAGTCTGCCACCACGAGATTTTGTTTCTCCTCAATAATGCTAAGAGGATTACCCACCGAGCAAATATTACTTGCGGCTTCAATTTAGATAACCTTTGAAGTAGCTTGCTAGCAGAATAACGCCATTATCATGTATGTTTTTATTAAATTTAATCGCATTTATAGGGCTTATCGGCCGAGTGGTGATTGAGAGGATCCTCAGAATATAGACACGATCGCACTGAAAGCTTTATTACATTACTTTGATGTACTTAAAAGTGGTTTCTAAAAGATGTTTTTTCGTCGAATCAGATTCGTCCTTTGTGTCTGTAACGTCGTTAAGAGTAGTGAATGAACGTGTGCTCTGAAAGACGTGGCGGTCACGACTCGCGCCGACCTTCACTGACCAATGAAACCTACCTGTAAAGCGGCTTTTGAATTTGTTTTTAATACGCAACATAATATGTTTCATAATTTTTTTTTACTTAGATGCTGCTGTCAAGCAAATAACAGACAAGTTCGTAGCGGATTATGTCCTGCAGTGGATTGTGGTGCGGTGATCGGGATGAAGTGTGACACTTCCCAGTATGTTGATCAGCAATGCTTCCCAAAACCAATAGTGGATGGAAGCCAGTCCAGTTTATATCGGGTTAAAATACGTAAAGCATTTTTTTAAACGGTCATAATTTACAAAAAGGTTACATTTATTAAAACCAAAAAAGTAACATTTACACAAGTTAAAAGTTCAAACAAACACAAAGTCGAGCTAGCCGTACCTCGCAGTCTGTCGTGCACTGGCATAAGAAACGCTAATTACAGACGCCTTTTTACTTCACGAGCGACTCCCACGCTTCAGCCGAACGCTGCGGAATGAAGTATACTCATAATTATTGTCAACTAAATAAACACCGCTTAGCGGGGTGTGGGGGAGGGGGTGCCGCGTGCGGGACTGCGATTAGCGCTGCTAATTAACGTTATTCAATATTTGTTTGCAACGAAAAGGTTCATTACCCCCCCCCCCCCCCCCCCTTACTTCAGCCTCTCTCTGTCGCCTTACTCGGCGTCTCGTCCTAAGCAAATAGAGGAATTACTGCGCGCCACACAAACAGAGAGACAGACAGGATACAGATGAGTTTTTCTTATCGTCCGCGACGATGCTGTGCCGAGAGCTGCGGGCGGTGGGGGGAGGTGGGAGTTGTTTGACTAACTCGGATCCATGATTAATTGCTCAACATTGACATTCTGATTATTGTTGTTTGCTTATACAGTTCGCTCTGTGTTCCGTGAAGATGAGATTTTATAAAAAAAATTGTACCACCCTCTGGGTTGTGGTGGCCAAAAACACAATTGCTCTTTGTTGAATACTGGTATTCAGTCGATTTAGCCTCTTAAGCGAGACAAGAGCTGGCAGATAGGTGTTGGCTTGCGGACGACGAGCAATGGGCGGCGGCCGTGCGATAAGGACCGTGCCCTGGTCGATGGCACGTTGTGTTCCACGCGCGCCACAAAGAGATGTCAGCATAGTGAACTTGTTGCCAGCCAGGGTTGTGGAATTTTTTGAAAGAGTTGCCGCGGCCCTGAAACGCAAAGTGCATTTGAAGTAACACGGGAGGGTTTTAGTCAGGCAGAGTGTCACACTCCCTTCCGCTCCGCCTAAAGCGAAAAGAGAGAAGTGATTTGATGACTTCATATCCAAAAAAAAAGGCAGTTAGGTGTTTATAAAATCCACCTAGACACAGCTAATTTAAGTTTGCGAAATTTGTACTTTTTAATTTTAGCTTATAAAATACTGAACAAAATAAATATTGTGTACGAAGCAACACGCACAGCCTGCGTGGGTACATGTAACATAGATGAAACACGCTCGAACTACAAACACGAGTATTTTCCGTGCGAATAGACTAAGTTATCGAATTCCCGAGAAATGATTCATGAGACTTATATCAGTATTTGTGTTCTGTTTATTTTCGAAGCAAATATTTTTCGGATAACACATAATGTTTTATTTCATAACAACGGTGTTCCAAGCTTTTCCATTAAACAGGAAATATGATTTTAATTATGAGAGTGAATTTGTTTGGTACGTAATTGACTGGAGAGAAATCAAGGTGTAATATGAACTGTATACATGAGATATCAATAAACTAGCATCTGCCAGAGGCTAAGTTCACGTGAATGTTGTAAATTATCCCAATGAAACATAATCCCGGGATAAAATATAATACCTTAGCCTATTCCAAACTATAATCTATCACTGTGCCCAATTTCGTCCAGATCTGTTTAGCCGTTCTGATGTGATTGAGTGATAAACATTCATCCATTCATACTTTCGCATATACAATAGTAGTAAGAAGATTATGCCATAGTGCATGCCGCAGTTGCCTGTAGATAACGTCATTAAACCTGACATCATGAGGAGTCTCCATATCAACATCAATACATCACCAAGTCCGCCGTGACACAACAAATTACTCATCCGATCGCTTCCGTAGCAACCATTATACATGAGCTACACGACATATCGTAGCGCTTGCTACGCCGTAGCACCCACTACGCCGTGCTACGCCGTAGATCATTGCAGTTCCTTCACCCTGTGCATGTTCCCACACATTGTTTCAAACACAGGAACTAAGGACGGCGCATAAAAACAGCGCAATTGGAACAAGTCCAAGCCATAAATAGTAATAACAGCGGCCGGCGCATGACGTATAAAATACTCTAAAATATACGACTGCAGTTACTATAATTACTCCGGAATTTATTTGAGCTAAAATATCTGGGGAGTAAAACGGACTGTGTTTCAAACTGTGCAGATGTTCTTTAGTAATGTGAGTGTATCAAACATGGGGTTGTTTCCTGGAATTAATGTATGTAATTTTCTCGACCTAATAACTTCGCGCAATGTCTCAGTTTATTTTGAGCTATACACGGAACTGCGAACAATCACTGTCCGCATGAGGGCCAATCGCATCGCCCTACACACACACACACACACACACACATCTCCACGCACATATACATACGCCGTGACAATGCGTGTAGTATGTCAATGTTATCGCGTTTCAAAGGCCGCACACATGTTGCATCATTTTCAACTATTAATCAATTCAATATAAACCATAGCAGCTCAAATGTTTTGGGACAGTTTTACAGGACAACAGTGGGTGCCCATTCATTACATACTTTGATCATCCTTGCCTCGCCGTTGGTCTCGGCGGTCATTTGAACATCTTTTATGGATAGTCAAAAGTCTGAAAATCTGATTCCAGTCTTGCTTAAGGGTATCGTATTACCCAGTTACTGGGTTGTCAGTAAAATACCGGTATTCAGCTGAATCTGGTTAGACTGGAAACCGACCCCAACATACTTATAAAACGGAAGAGTGTATATTTTTAATGACACGCCATCGGTAATTGTCCAACCTGACCATTATGTCCATTGTTCAGTAAACTATTCAGTGTTGTGCCTCGCTTCCGCAGAGCATAATGTTTTATGTGTAGTAACAGCAAGGTGGTCAGACCGCCGCCGACATGCCGCATATTTGTCACAGACCTTTGTTTGACGCGGACACTTTGACGACGTGGCGGTCACATGCCGTAGGGGCGATACTCTTCTTGAATTGTTGGTGTTACGAAGTTTAAAATGTTTTGTCGAGGTTGGGGCGAGATACCATTAATTAATAGGCTTATTTGCGGGCCGACATAGGATATATTCCTGTTAAGTCAATTTCCTTTTAATATCCATAATACTGATCATGACTTGCCGCCGTCGTACCTCAGCCTGTATAAGCTTTGGTTATAGGATTGCTATCTTTTTACTTTCAATATGCTTTTAAGTTGTGAAACCTCTATAGACGTACTGATGGTAGATGGCCGCTCTGAAGTATCTACCTATCTTCAAAGATTCTGATTCAATGTTCGATCGCAAACAATTTGAAAAGTCGTTAGCAATCTGAGTATGTGTCAGTTCTTCGAAATGACGACGAGTTTCACTGTGTCGGATTTCCACGAAACAGAGTAATTATTGAAAAAAAAATACACTTTGTGTTTACTTATTTTTTAAAGTATTTCTGTAACATGATATTTTCAATTTTATTAACTCGAATGTTACAAGAAAATTTTTTTTGACTACCAATAACAGCATACAAAAATAAGTTGAAAATAGATTACAGACTTGTTAATATAATTTATTATTGTGTTTTTAAGTACTATACGACTAACCAAATTGTTTTTAATAATAAACATTTTGTAGATTCTTCAATCAGTGCGCTGGTGTATAACGCTACCCTTATCAATCAGATCATGAATGATTGATAAGGATTGGGTACGACTATCTGTGTTACAATGGCCCATGAACAACCGGTCAGTTTTAGCAAAAGCTACATGTACTAACAATTATTTTAAAATGGAAGATTGTTAGGTTTTAGGAGCAGAATAACAAGCTGAGGAGTTTTAAATTAATATTTTAAAAGGATTCATAAATTAGGTACTCTTTTTATTATTGATAGGCTCGCGTTTGACCACAATCTCACCAGATGGAAAGCGATAGAGAGTGATGATTATCCTATCCATAAAATTGACTGGCTAGGAATACAGTTTTTTCAAAAATCCAACAATTTTCATCAAAAGCAAAGCAGTTTCAGTTTTCAGCAGAATTGGAGACTGAAGTCTTGAACTTCAGTGTTTTCAATATTCGTCATACATAGTTTCGGATTTGGCCATCCACGCACACTGTAAAAATTCCTGTATGTAGGATGCTGTGGATGATGTATGATGAACCTACGAGATAATTTCTAACTATATATACTAGCCTATGCCAGCGGCTTTGCTCGCTTAAGGATTTTGCAACAAATTTAGTCATCTCACTTTCGCATTTTTAATATTAGTAACGATTAGTTGGAATATATATAAATATATAGTTAGGATAGTATGTGTGCACCTCAGTTCTTAATGTTCGCGTCACGACACCCACCGGTTTACCGAAAGCAGCCATTTACGTGAGACATATTTATAGTTCGCTCCAACGAATACGTGTTCGGTGGCAGCTATTGTGCTAAATGCACATATTTGAGCAGAGTTAAAAGCACAGCGCGATAAGCGAACAATGAACACTCCACATCAAATATATTGCAGACAAAACGTATGGATATCGTTACGGAAGACTTTTGTTAGTTGCCTTTATTTAATTCATTTAGTCCTTAAATTAAAAACATAGGCACTGTTTTAAAAACTTTCTCCCGCCATATTTTTATCTTTGCTGTGGTAATTTACGTTTACTCAAATCCCACACACATAAACACAAGAATCAATCAATTATCTCAATCTAAACGACTGCCAAAGATCTTCAAATGACAGCCGGCACCAACGGCTTTACATGCTTTCCGAGGTATGGAGAAGTCTCGATGTGAAATTGCGGAGTTGTTCCTCTTGAAGATCGACCCGTGCGGCTCTTGTTGGTTAGCCACGAGCTTCGTCTACTACAAGAATAATAAAAAAAAACTATTCACACAAACATCCCAATAACTAGTACAAGTATTTTGTGTTCAGCAACAAACAGTCAGTGCTTATCTTATCTTCAAGCGACCTGCAGCTGTGAATTACCTATTCATTGCAATTCTTCACCTCACAAGACAGATGCGCGCCTGCAGCCTGCAACCCGGCAGCCCGGCAGCTCGGCAGCTCGGCATATCAGCAGCTTACCGCGACGAAGACTAATGCTCGGCGCGATAGTTCTCAGTGGAGAGCAGCAGCAGTCGCTAAGTACCGCCGCGCCGCGGAGCCAGAGGTTAGCGACGAATTCTACGAGATGTGCCGTGGGAACATTTATATGCATTAGAACTGGTTGCACTTATTGGGGATTTTGTTGACAATAGGTACCTCACATCGACAAAGCGGTAGGTTATGTATAAAATTATGCATGGAAGATTATAGGAGTAGAAGAGGACCAAAGCTGCAGTGGAAGAGACTATATTGAAGATGATAGAAAGTACGTGCCTAAATGTTGTATATGGAGATGTGTGTCAGAAAAAGTCGTCCTGCGCTGACCCAAAATAAATGACACGCCCCGCGCCAGGAAGGACTTCAAAATATTGCAATTGCAATTCGGAATGAAGTAAATTATTAGTGTAGGTATGGGACCAGGCACCTTATCCGTCTTTGGTTTGTTGAAATATATATTCAAAAACACAGAGTAAATAGATACTGAATGAACGACGACTTAAACTCTGTGTAGTGCGGGTATTGTGCGTGACCGTTTATTCGTAACACAGCGCGGCCGTGACAATCGTAAAGCGGGCCATAAACGCAGCGTCTGAACAACGGCGCGTCTCTGGGGTCGCGCAGTGAATGCCAAGGTTTAACGTTGTGCGAAAGTTGTTCCGGTTTCACGTCAACATCACAAGTGCCTACCAGTTTCACCCAAATTAAAATTAACACAAATACGATTTTTAAAAAACAGACGAACATAAATACATCTATCATAGTCATTTTTAGTTTTAAATCAGGAGCAAAACTTGGTTGTGTAAACAATAATATATTTTATTTGTAACAAATAGACTTTTATTTAAATAAATAGTTATGTGTAGATATATTTTCATTCATTCTTACACGGTATCAAATGAAAGCTACTCGATGCATTGCTGATATTATTAGCTCTGGCTTCCTTTGTGAAACAGTACCTACCTTGTCAACAAATAAAATACTAGAACTATATTCTTATTAATCTTTGTCCTCTGTGTGTCCGCTGTAATAGACGACATAGCTCAATATCAGTACGCTAGTCTAAAATGTATCTACTTTCCAAATTGAAAGAATAATTCAATCTCTAAAAAAATAAATGGACGTTACATAAATCACACGAAAACCTTCAGACGAAAGGTCACGATTATTATTTGATCAGGCGACTTTAAGCCCCCAAATGGTCTGACAATGACCCGATAGGGGCCACAACAGTAATTAATCATTCGCCAGTAATGCAATAAAAAACTCATTTCAACCTTAAACTGCAAGGGTTTAATTCGAAACAGATGGGAGTAAGGAAGGCTGCGGCCACAATCCCGGGAGGATCCCGGGCGCGGGATTACCGCGGGACTCGGAGCGCGTTATTTATGGAACCTTGTAGCAAGCATCGACAATATTGTGCTATCAGGGAGTGCTTAAATGGAAATTATTTATTATAAGCGCCCACAACAAACTCACTGACGGTCGGATATCATAATTATCTCAAGAAACGCTTGATTTTATAATCCTGAAGCATGTTTCTCAATTCATTAATACCGCAAACTTCTTAATCATAGAACCTACTCGATCTTTTTTGTTTGAGTGTTTTTCTAATAATATAATAATCTGTTACTGTTAGAATATAACTTAGTCATATATCTATACATGTATACGAATGAAATGCACAACAAGAAAATTGGCTACAATCGAAAATCCAATTCCGAACCTGGGTACGTACTGAAGAGACCCGCATCACGTTCAGCAGCTCAGTGGTTCGATTCCGCGACACACTTATATTAGTTGCGAAACAAAACGAGCACTAACTCGCGAGTTAATGAAACGAAACTAAAACAGGCGAGAACCTAACGAAGCAACCCGGTAGGGGGCACCCCCGGAGCGAGCGGGACGCGGGGTGGGAGGGGTGAAAGTGGAAAATCACTGAAAATGCATCTGTACCCGGTGCAACAGAGATTTTTCCCGCGAATACAGCGGATTATTTCCGGCGAGATATATAGAAGACATTCGAAAGAAGTTCCCTCGACGCGCGTAAACGCACTAAAAGATCGATACAGCCGAACAAATTAAAGCTCTATCTTGATGGGCACAAGATGTAAAATGGTGTGCTCGCAAGGTGAGATGTGAAGAAAAGTATGAAAACAAAGCTTAGATCGGGCTGGAGGGCACTTAAACGCTGCTAGTTCGGGAGTGAATTATTCGCGATGGCAAATGCTTTGTTCGCTTAATGCCGCGGCTCGGCTCGCGCCCGCCGCGCCACTGCACTCAATAATACACGCTCGTACTCGCTGCTGCTCCGGGACACCGGGGAACAAGGTGACGTGCATGCCATGATACTATATGTGGCAGATAAGGGACCGTACAATGTACATATACATTATACTATGAGTTGTCTATTATTATTTTGTGTAACCAATTTTCTAATAATTTACAGACTTTTTATAATTATTCATAGTTTTGATTGCATTTATTTTAATCATAAATTTCTGGAAATGCTTGTTGTTGTGCCCTAACAGGGTCTATTATTGTATTTAACTATTAGACTTTAATGTTACATCGGTCAACTCAACAATCACTATATGGAATTAAATAAATGTATTTAAAAAAGTTACAATAAATTATATAAACGACCCCAATGTAGCTCTAGTTGGAACAACGCTAGACATATTATGATTAGAAGTGCGAGTCGGACTCGCATGCAAAGGGTTAAGTCAATAAATAGTTGTTATAAAAAAAATACAAGGGCGCTATGTTATACCCGAAGGTGTACAAATATTCATACAGGTCATTGACATTAAAATTGATAACATAACTTCATGAATATAGTATTAATATTAATTGAGTTAATCGATTTTGGCAAAAATAGAAACAAAGAAAAATATATATGTATATGTCAAAAGGAAAAATATAAAATAATGACAATAGAGAAAATAGTAAAATTAAAATTAAAATTAAAAAAATGTCACGTGGAATGTTAAATTAATGGAATTGAATATAATAAGATACTAGGTCAATGAGTACCAACTAAGGTCAAAAACAGTCATTACATTTTGTCTGTCAAAAAATGACCCCATTTTCCTAATTTTTTTTTTTCGTTATGCCTCCGTATTTGGGTCATAGAAGATTAAATGTATACCAAATTCAACTGAATCGGTCCAGTATGTTGGGAGAAAATTGGCTGTGACCGACGGACAGACAGACAACCGGGTGATCCTATGAGGGTTCCGCTTTTCCATACAGAGGTTCGGAACCTGAAGAACACGCATGTGTTCCCTGAAGAATTATACAGAAGTGGGGTCGGCCCACATTTATCCATTTATGTAAGTCTCATGGAACAGGCGGCGAGCGAGTAGGCCTACTACTGTCAACTTGACACTAACCTACACTCCGGGCTACTATTGATAAATTTCACATAGAAAAAACAATAGCACGCATATTGCCTGACCTAGAAATCGAATCCAGGACTTCATACTAAGATGTAACCCTTAGCCCACTCCACCTTATTTAGTAAAAAGGAAAATTATGAAAGCTCTCTTCCTCTCTCCTACTTATAAATCTTGCTGTGCCCGAGAAGGTCCATAATTGGTTCTTTTCATTAATATTCACCACCTGCATTAAGGATTTACATTACGGACTGCAATAAACATTTGTTTGAGCTTTGAGCGCTGCAGCAGTCGGGTTGATTATTCTCCTGCATACGAGATTAATCGATTAATCTCATGTTTCATCGCTTTACATTAGTCGCAAACAAAATGAATGTGGCGCGCTGATACGCGATGACAGCATAACGCATTAATTTAGTACAACGCACACAGCGCGCTTTGTACCTAACAGTAATAAGTATCGAGCTACGTGTTTAGTGTCATGTCGCACGTGTCAACCAAAGCGCTGGGTATTTTGCGCGGTTCACAATATTGTAGTAATCCCATACCTACTTGTCAGATATTAATTACTAACTCATTCAGTGTTCACATGAATCAATATGCTTAGCGTTTTCCCAACTATGCTGAGGTCGGCTTCCAGTGTAAATGGATACAACTAAATACCAACATTTTAGATGGAACGCCTGCATGTGTAACTGCCACGAGCCAGAAACTGGGTGACACGGTACTTCCGCAAGACTGGTGTCAGATTATCTGGTTTTTGATAAACCGTAACGATTGTCAAAGATCTACAAATGAGAGCCGGGACCAAGGGCTTCACGTGTTATCAAAGGCAGGTCGGCTAATATTTAGCCACGAGGTTCGATTCGATGTAAACAAAGTCCCCCTTAATTTTAAACGTGGTTTGAAAGTAAGTAATGCTTATCCTTTTTTTTTTTTTTTTTTGATCTCGGGGGGAAATCCTCATGGAAATCCTCCACCCTGGGGCGGGTGGAGGGGTCTGTCAGACTCTTACTGACTAAAACCACCCCGGTGTTCCATCTCCCACCTACGCCGGGGATCGCGGGAACGTATGCGACTTCCGCAATCCCCGGCTGGTGCCGGCCCGCCTCTGCGGGCCACCTCGCGTCGGCGAGGGGAGTGAGGTGTTTAACTCCCCTCGCTACGTCAAAGAGGGGCGCACGGGAACACCACGCGCCGCCACCTCGGGTCCGGATGAGTGGGGGGCGACGGACATCCCCAAGTCCGCCGCCCCTGGACCCAGTTAGGGGGGCCGGAAGAGGGCAGCGTAAGCCCTCCTCCGACGCCCGATGCGCCTGCTGCGGGCAGGGAGAGCGGTTGTGATCTCCCTCTCCCTTTCCGCAGCCTCCTTCTGCGCGATAACTGTCTCGCAGAAGGAGACCACCGCGTCCCAGGACTCCTCACCGCCGACCATAGCATGGACTACGGCCGGCAGCGAGAGGTCACCGCCTACAACAGAGATGAGGGCACGGCGCGGCTCCTCCCAAGCTGCACACTCTGCAAGCGTATGCCGCACCGTGTCCTCCCGACAGTCGACGCAGTGGTGGCATCGAGCGTCCGGCTCCCTGCCTATGCGACACAAGAACCTCCCGAAGCAGCCATGCCCCGAGAGGACCTGCGTCGCACGAAACGTCAGAGAGCCGTGCCTTCTCCCGAGCCACAGGTCGAGCACTGGCCGGATGGCCTCGATGGTGATGAGGCCGGCGGAAGGGCTCGAAAGCCTGTCCCGCCATTCCGCCACCAGGACCTCGCGCAGCTGCGACCGACGCAGCTCCAAGTGTTGCTGCGTCAGTCTTTCGCCGCGCGCCCGCGCGCCCTCGCGCCACTTATGTAGTGACGCGAGCACTTTCGCCTCCAGGTCCCACGGCGGAGATCCGGCCAGTGCGCAAGCCGCCTCGTAGGAGATCGTGCGATATCCCCTGATGACTCTGACGGCCATCACCCTCTGCGGCCTCCGCAGAACAGTGATGGTGCCGGCCGTCAGGTCAGCCGCCCAGATCGGGGCCCCATAAAGGGCCATCGATCGCACGATCCCCACGTACAACCGCCTACAGGCGGTGCTCGGGTCCCCCAGATTGGGAAGCAGCGTTGACAGCGCCCCCGCCGCGCCCAACAACTTGGGCGCCAGCCGCCGGAAGTGGGGGCCGAAATCCCACCGGCTGTCGAGCACCAATCCCAGGTACTTCATGGTGGACTCGACAGCGATACGGGCCCCCCCGACCACAATGTGCGATCCCGGCGGCGGCGCCCGCCGGGGGCCATGAAAAACAATGGCCTCCGACTTGTTGAGGGCCACCTCCAGGCCGAGGCGCCGTATGCGGCTCACCACCTGTGAGACCGCAGCCGTCGCCAGCAACGCTGCCTCCCTGTGCGAGCTCCCCCGGGCAGTGACCAGTGTGTCGTCAGCGTAACACACCAGCTGCACTCCCGGCCGGAGCTCGCCCCTCAGCACCCAGTCGTACCCGATGTTCCACAGGAGCGGGCCCAAGACCGAACCCTGTGGAACACCGCACGACATAGGGCGCTGGCATCTGCCATCGCGTCCCAGATAGGTGACACACCTTTCCGCCAAATAAGCCCCGACGACGCGGCGGAGGTAGGAAGGCACTCGATGATATCGTAGTGCCTCCCGAATACAACTCCAGGGCAGGGTGTTGAAGGCGTTGGAGATGTCCAAGGACACCGCCAACAACACACCGCCCCGCGACACCGCTTCCTCCGCCAGGACTCTCACTCGGGATATCGCCGTCACAGTGGAGCGCCCGTGCCGAAAGCCGTACTGGCATTCGGCCAGGTCCGGCCCCTCTCCGCACAAGTGGCTGACGAGGCGGGCTGAGACTATCCGCTCAAACAGCTTTCCCACCTCGTCGAGCAGCACTATGGGCCGGTACGCGGACGGCGAGTCCGCAGGGCGCCCCGCTTTCCTGAGCAGGACCAGACGACCAGATTTCCACTGAGTGGGAAACTGGCCCTGCTCAAGGCACGCCGAGTAGAGTCCTCTCAGTCGGGGCTCCAGCTCCTTCAGAGCGAGTACTAACGCGCAGCCGTGAATCCCGTCGGGCCCCGGGGCAGTGTTCTTTGCCCGGAGCCGTGTCACGGCCGCCCTCAACTCTGGTTGTGTCACCTCTGGGACGCTGGCGTCCTCTTCGGGCTCTGCGGCTGTGGGCAGAGCCATCGGCGGCGGAGCGTGCTCCGCTCGTGCCGGGAAGAGGGCTGCTACCACGTCCTCCAGCAGCTCGGGTTGGAGACTCTCCGTAAGCGGGGGCGCCCATGGTCCGAGTTTACCTCGGACCGAGCGATAAGGACGCCCCCACGGATCCCCGTTTAGAGTCTCCAACATCTCCTCCCTGGCTCGCGTCTTCGCCTCGCCGATGGCCAGCCACAGAGCCTTCTTAGCCGCGCGGTACACCTCATACCGCGCGGCTTCTTCGTCAGGGACCCGACGACGTCTTCTCCGGTATCGGGTGTACTGGCGCCTGACCTCCACGCACGAGTCGCGCAACTGCGCGATCTCGGCGGACCACCAGTACACCTGGCGCCTTCTGGGTTGTGTGCGAACCCGGGGCATTGACGCATCGCAAATTTGCGTCATCGCCCCGTGGAACCACTGCGCCTCCTCTTCGACGTCGACGGGTCCGGTCGTTGCCGACTCCCGGATCCAGGCCTGCACAATAGCGGCCTCCTCGAGTAGCTCCCTATCGAGGCGCTTTCGCGCCCAACGCGGACCGTCCGTTCGCGGGGCCGTTGGATTGCGGCCGCCCGCGGTCTGGGGGGAGACGTTGAAACGGATATATCTGTGATCCGACAACGTCTCCACCTCCACGGCGACACGCCAATCGCGGACACGGCTTGCGACAGAGGGGCTAGCGAACGAAACGTCCACTATAGAACCACCCCGCTGTCGCACGCACGTGTAGACCGAGCCCCGATTCAGGACGGTCAAGCCGGTCGTGACCGACCACTCCTCCAACGCCTCGCCCTTGACATCGGTGACCGGGGATCCCCACGCCGCAGACTTGGCGTTGAGATCCCCGAGCAGCAGCACCGGGCGAGGGTGGTACCGGTTCACGACGGCACCCAACTCGACAAGGAAGCTCTCGAAGTCAGCGAGGCTCTTGTTGGGCGAGAAATACGCCCCAACAATGCCAACGCCGTCCGCGAGGGCGGCCACCCAGCCGTGACCTCGGGACGGGTCGACAAGAGCCCCGCCGATGATGGCCACCGAGCCGTCCAGGTCACCCACCCAATCATCTCGGGGGGGGACGTAATACGGCTCGGCGACCACAGCCACATGGATCGACCACTCTGCCATGCTCTGGAGTAAGAGATCCTGAGCCCTGGCAGAGTGGTTGATATTGCCCTGGAGGAAATGGAATTGTGCCATTACGCACAATCCATTCCCTCGGCACCATTCTTAGGCCGGGAGTCGGCCGAAGAGCAACCAGGCTGAGGGGGGTGTAAAGGGCCCCCGACAGCCTTGGTTGTCCCCTTCTTGTTGCCCTTTTTTGGGGCGGGCGGGCAGGCCTTTCTGCCGACAACGTGCCCCGCGGGCCTCCCTGCATCCGTACAGAGGCTGCAGTTTGGCGTCGCGGAGCACGCTGCCGCCTTGTGGCCGGGCTTACCGCAGCGATAGCACTGCTCGCTGCGGTCAGTTGCGGCGGCGCACCGTGCCCTGACGTGCCCAACGTCAAGGCAGCGGTAGCACCGCATAGCCCTGGGTTGCAGCAGCTTCACTCGTGCTGCAACCCATCCCACCAATAGCCGTCCGCTGACGGCTATCTTGTTTGCCGCCGCTACCGGGCACTTCACCGTAATGGCGCCGAGCCCGGCAGCGTCGGCGCGGATCTCGCCCGCCCGCACGTCGCCCGGCGGACATCCACCGCTTCGAGCGACGGCCGCCACGACCTCCTCCGGGGTCGTCGAGTCGTCCAGGCCCTCGACGCGCAAATCTGCGGTCTTCACTGGCCTGGACACTCGGACGTCCTCTTCTTTGAGGACCTCCCTCAATTTGGCGGCCAAGATGTCCGCCTTTTCGCCACCCGAGGGTCCCGACACCTCGAAGAGTCGCGCCCCCGTAACCGCCGACTTCATCCTGAAGCCGGTCGGTGTGCCAAGATCGGGGAACGCGACCTTGGCCTTCGCCTGCGCGAGGACCTCCTTGTAAGTAAGGCCCCTCTCAATGGCTGCGGGTTGCAGTGTGATTACCACTGCCGCAGAGCGTGGGGCCTTACCCTTTCGGGACCTTCTCTTCCTTTTGGGCGCAGGCTTGGGCTGAGCCGGCGGCGCCGCCTTCTTTTTGCGACCCTTTTTGACGACCGTCGTCCAAGCCTCCGTGGGTTGGGATGCGGTCGCCGGGGTCGCAGTCGAGCTGGGAGGGGGTGCTGACGCACCCTCCGCGGGCTTCTTGGGCCCCTCCGCGGGCTTTTTGCCCCCCTTACCAGCTTTGGCCGTCATGGTTGACGGCCCTGGCCTTGCGGCTTCCTCCATCCTCCGTCTATCCGCCGCAAGCGGCGGCCGGAGGTTCTGGGCTGGGAGGAGCCTGCACTCTAAGGCCTCCAAACGGGCATTCATCATGCCCCCGCACTGCTGCATGCAGATGCGGACGATCTTTTCAATCTCCGCATCGGGCGACAGTGCAGGGGCAGGAGTCGACGACGGGGCCGCAACTACTGGCGATCCAGCAGCTGCAGGAACTGCACGCTGCCGGACTGCCCTCTGTGCGGCGACCTCCCTTTTAAGGTCCTCCAACTCCGCTCGGAGACGGCCGTTCTCCTCCCACAGCTTCGCCGTCTCCTCAGAGCTGGTACGATCAAGGAGGACCTCAGCCGCCTCCTTGATGCCCTCAGCCGCCTCCTTCAGGGCACGTGTGAACGTGCCCTTCAAGCTGCCAGATTTAGTGGCAACTTTCAGGACCACGTCCACGCCGTCCAAAACTTGGCGACTGAGTGCCGCCGCCGTTAAGCCCGCTCCGGAGGCCGCCTGAGCAGCCCGCCGCTCACGAGCCTGCCGAGCCAGCTCCCCGACCTCGTCCGCCGCGACTGCTTTCCGCTGCGCCCGCTTTGCAGCGTTGGCCTCCGCCTTGTTGCTCTCCAGCAACAGCGGGGACGCAGCGGAATCGCCGCTCAGGAGCTCGTCGCTCTCCATCCCTTCTTCGGGCCGATCCATGCGGACCGCTGCCGCCGGGATCGGCGTAGCGGGCCGCAAGAACCGACCCCTCTGGTCGCGCTGTGGCACCACTGCGCGACCACCTCTTCTAGATGTCGGCACTTTGGCGGCCGACAACTCTTCCTCGCTTGAGGAGGGGTTTAAACCCTCCCCACGCGAACGCTTCCCCCAGAATTTGGAGGGGGTGCGTGAGCCTCCTTGGCTTTCACTGCCACTTTCGGCAGACTCCTCAATCTGCGCCATATCTGGCCTACCATCTTTGTTTGGTTTTTGGGTCTTCAATATATCCATGTAATTCCCACGAGTAGATATAGGATTCAGATGTCCACCGGGCAGAGC
Organism: Mamestra brassicae; assembly: GCA_905163435.1. Lineage (NCBI taxonomy): Eukaryota > Metazoa > Arthropoda > Insecta > Lepidoptera > Noctuidae > Mamestra > Mamestra brassicae. Next base: position 20,470,702 of record LR990993.1, on the reverse strand, counting down.
CTAGGTACCCGGTAAGCCTACATACTGCAGAGTGCGGCAGGTGCTCTGCAGGGGAAGCGCTAACGACTGGACTCCCTCCAGCCATGCATCCTCTCACCGCGCTTCAGAGCTTAGGATTGGGGGTTTTTTATCTTAGAGGTATCCTTCCTCTGGGCCGGGCGGTTAAGCCGAGCCCCCGACGGCGGCATTAAACATGCCTCCGTCCGCTGTCCGGACAACCCGACTCAGCGGACCCGTCGGGAACTCTCTCTTCAGGATTGCTCCGTGAAGAGAGAGCAACTGCCGCTTTGGTGCGCCTGCACCGCAGCGGCATTGGTCGCATCCTTCGCCAATCGACGACTGTCGATCGGACAGGAGCGACCCCAACTCAGACGTTCCTCCACAGTGCCCTCTGATAATCAGAGGGACACGTGGAGGAACCGTCGTGGAGCAACAAAAGCTCCCCCTCCCCCGCAGAAATCCGCCACAGACAATAGCCCCTCCGACATGGAGAGACTATTGGCCGTGCCCAGGGTGCACCGGCCCGACAACTGCTCTTTCCCCCGAACGCATTCGTAAGGAACCAGCAGCCGTCAGGCACACGAGGAGGTTTTCTGCACGCACCCCAAGTAATGCTTATCCTCTGTTAACTAAGAGGAACTAAGTTGTCCTAGCTGACTTGACTATGTATCTAACAGGACCAGTTCAGTTAGTCTGGGGAATGTTTTAACTAGTCTATGTGATATGTCAAGCGATTGATCTAGAGCTTTGTTCTCACTGTACCTACTTGATGCGAAATAGAATTCTTCAGCCACTTTAAGAATTAAAAGATCATAAACTAAACGAGCAACGAAGTGCTAAAACCAGGTATAAATCATATAATGAAAAAAAAACTTCGAACCGTCCAAAAACAAAGGTCTGAAGTGAAAAGCTTCCTCAATACGAAACAATTACTTTATATCGGCATGCAATGCATGCCCCCTATCTCCGGCTGATTCCCAATCAAACGCAGGTATCCAAACAGCTCTCCTCGGCAACAATTATAAAACAATTAATTTCTTAAAAACCCCTCAGGAACAAACGTAATCCCCTTTTTTTAAGACCATTCCACAGCGAGGAACAAAGGTACGGCCGCCGCCGCCGCCGCCGGCCGCGAATCAATTAATTCTTTGATTACCCGCGTTTTTCCAATCTTTCGTCCTCCCCCCCTACACCGCCCGGTACCCGCGCTTCACCCCCGCTGATCCCCTGTTTTACATCACAATGAACATTTTAATCGGCCCATTAAAACGAATGGTGGTACCTACGTAGGACGGTATCTCAACAAAAAGTGGCGCTCGTCGCGGCTGATAGTTACCTGGTTACGATCCGTATCGGGAGGATCGGGAGGATTGTGGTGCTATCAGTTATTGGGTGGAGGACGCGGGTTAACGACTTTCTTGTAGTCCCTCGTCTACAAGCTCTGACCGCTTGATTGCAATCATGTTCGGAGACTAATTGGCTACGTAAAGGCGAAATAAACCGAGTACCTCTCTCCTAGCGGTACCTATTTACTTATCTAACAAAAAAGGTAGAGTAGAGGAGCCTCCACTTATTCGTTTAGTTCGAGGGTAATGTAGAAATATTGCGCGGGCGTTGACCCACGATATGATGGAGTCTTTTGTTCTATTCTTGTGCGACATGACGGTAACTCCTTATTACTAACTGTCTCGAGCCTCTCTCGCAACATATTCGGGATCAAAGTCGAAATACCCGTCCAATTGTTCGCTTTTCTTGGAGGAAAATAACAACGGAAAACTATTTTAGGAACTAAGAAAAAGACTATGTACAACTTGGTAACTGCTTGCTATGTGAGCAATCATCATAATCTGGCTTTTCCCTACAATTATATTGGGGACAGCTTCCAGTCAAACCGGTCAGATTCAGTTCAATACCAGTATTTTACGACTAACGACCTATCTGACACCCTACAACCCAGTAACTGGGTAACTCAGTGCTTCTTGGCAAGACTGGTCTTAATTTCATACAATACATATTGGCTGCCAAGGATCTACAAATGACAGCCGGGACTAACGGCTTAAGGTGCTTTTCAAGGAAAAGTCTCGGTAAGTACGTTAAGACGGTCACCCATCCATAGACCAACCTCGGCAAGCATTGCTAAACCTTGAAGATCGAACGCGCAGCTGTTATTATTTAGCCACGAGATCCTCTATGTAAGTAATCATATTAACACAAATACCTACAGTCGTAGCTATCATAAGCCGCGAGTGCAGTTCTTCTTGCGGTATGTGGTGCTCATCACTTGCCAGTACTGAAGGTCACCGCCCAGTCTTCAGCGGCACGTGACTGATACCATTCGGGGTATGAATGTTACCAGCTGTGCACGCACGGAGCAATGCGCACACAGAGTATGAATAAAACCAGCTAGTCAAATATGTTGCATTCACGGAAATAAAACCACGGACCTGTCTACACTTCAAGAGAGTGGAAGCCACGCTATCAGCTACCGCCAAGATGTCTTCATGTTCTGTGATGCTGCCAATGAGTGTGAGACTATTATTTCGTGTTCCATTTTGCTATTGAGACCCAAGTCCAACCATACAATTAATTGTTTATAGTTTGTTTCTATTATCTTGCCAAGGTAACTAGATCCTGGTTACCCAGTAACTGGAGGTCAGATAAACAGTCGAAGTATGAAAAATACTGATCTTCAGCTGCATCTGATAAGACTGAGGCTACACTTAGTTGCTGTCACCGGAAAATTTCTAACGCCGTAAGATTGTAAAATATCGCGTGAAATTATAAACAAGTTTTTCTTAACAAGACACGGATAAATTGGAAACTATTGAATTTGGATGGAATTTACTGTTTCTAAAACGATTTTTTCATAATATATGGAGAAATTATAATCTTATAAACAATTATTACAATCTTACGGAGTCTGCAATTTTCCGGTGACATTGCTACTATCAAACCAATAACATGTAACAATGATTTATTTATTATTTATTGGGCACAGCAACAGCGGTACATTCACAACGACGAGCAAAAAACAAAAATATGAGTGCAAGTATGTATGCCTAGAATAGGTAAACACGGCTTACACCATATGTACAACATTAATGCTTACAGATCGGGTCATGCCATATTGCTGTATTTGACCGTGAAACGCTAACGACATCATTTGGGCAGAAAGCAAACAAATCGAAACCTACTTTAAATGAGAACCTAGTCGACGACATAGTGTCATCTCATTACCGAGTGTTTGTGTTCAGCTGCTGTGTTATGATTCGGTTTATATCGCTCGTAAAGCCACCGACGTCCTCGACACTACCCCACAACGGAACCTAGTCGACGACATAGTGTCATCTCATTACCGAGTGTTTGTGTTCAGCTGCTGTGTTATGATTCGGTTTATATCGCTCGTAAAGCCACCGACGTCCTCGACACTACCCCACAACGGAACCTAGTCGACGACATAGTGTCATCTCATTACCGAGTGTTTGTGTTCAGCTGCTGTGTTATGATTCGGTTTATATCGCTCGTAAAGCCACCGACGTCCTCGACACTACCCCACAACGGAACCTAGTCGACGACATAGTGTCATCTCATTACCGAGTGTTTGTGTTCAGCTGCTGTGTTATGATTCGGTTTATATCGCTCGTAAAGCCACCGACGTCCTCGACACTACCCCACAACGGAACCTAGTCGACGACATAGTGTCATCTCATTACCGAGTGTTTGTGTTCAGCTGCTGTGTTATGATTCGGTTTATATCGCTCGTAAAGCCACCGACGTCCTCGACACTACCCCACAACGGAACCTAGTCGACGACATAGTGTCATCTCATTACCGAGTGTTTGTGTTCAGCTGCTGTGTTATGATTCGGTTTATATCGCTCGTAAAGCCACCGACGTCCTCGACACTACCCCACAACGGAACCTAGTCGACGACATAGTGTCATCTCATTACCGAGTGTTTGTGTTCAGCTGCTGTGTTATGATTCGGTTTATATCGCTCGTAAAGCCACCGACGTCCTCGACACTACCCCACAACGGAACCTAGTCGACGACATAGTGTCATCTCATTACCGAGTGTTTGTGTTCAGCTGCTGTGTTATGATTCGGTTTATATCGCTCGTAAAGCCACCGACGTCCTCGACACTACCCCACAACGGAACCTAGTCGACGACATAGTGTCATCTCATTACCGAGTGTTTGTGTTCAGCTGCTGTGTTATGATTCGGTTTATATCGCTCGTAAAGCCACCGACGTCCTCGACACTACCCCACAACGGAACCTAGTCGACGACATAGTGTCATCTCATTACCGAGTGTTTGTGTTCAGCTGCTGTGTTATGATTCGGTTTATATCGCTCGTAAAGCCACCGACGTCCTCGACACTACCCCACAACGGAACCTAGTCGACGACATAGTGTCATCTCATTACCGAGTGTTTGTGTTCAGCTGCTGTGTTATGATTCGGTTTATATCGCTCGTAAAGCCACCGACGTCCTCGACACTACCCCACAACGGAACCTAGTCGACGACATAGTGTCATCTCATTACCGAGTGTTTGTGTTCAGCTGCTGTGTTATGATTCGGTTTATATCGCTCGTAAAGCCACCGACGTCCTCGACACTACCCCACAACGGAACCTAGTCGACGACATAGTGTCATCTCATTACCGAGTGTTTGTGTTCAGCTGCTGTGTTATGATTCGGTTTATATCGCTCGTAAAGCCACCGACGTCCTCGACACTACCCCACAACGGAACCTAGTCGACGACATAGTGTCATCTCATTACCGAGTGTTTGTGTTCAGCTGCTGTGTTATGATTCGGTTTATATCGCTCGTAAAGCCACCGACGTCCTCGACACTACCCCACAACGGAACCTAGTCGACGACATAGTGTCATCTCATTACCGAGTGTTTGTGTTCAGCTGCTGTGTTATGATTCGGTTTATATCGCTCGTAAAGCCACCGACGTCCTCGACACTACCCCACAACGGAACCTAGTCGACGACATAGTGTCATCTCATTACCGAGTGTTTGTGTTCAGCTGCTGTGTTATGATTCGGTTTATATCGCTCGTAAAGCCACCGACGTCCTCGACACTACCCCACAACGGAACCTAGTCGACGACATAGTGTCATCTCATTACCGAGTGTTTGTGTTCAGCTGCTGTGTTATGATTCGGTTTATATCGCTCGTAAAGCCACCGACGTCCTCGACACTACCCCACAACGGAACCTAGTCGACGACATAGTGTCATCTCATTACCGAGTGTTTGTGTTCAGCTGCTGTGTTATGATTCGGTTTATATCGCTCGTAAAGCCACCGACGTCCTCGACACTACCCCACAACGGAACCTAGTCGACGACATAGTGTCATCTCATTACCGAGTGTTTGTGTTCAGCTGCTGTGTTATGATTCGGTTTATATCGCTCGTAAAGCCACCGACGTCCTCGACACTACCCCACAACGGAACCTAGTCGACGACATAGTGTCATCTCATTACCGAGTGTTTGTGTTCAGCTGCTGTGTTATGATTCGGTTTATATCGCTCGTAAAGCCACCGACGTCCTCGACACTACCCCACAACGGAACCTAGTCGACGACATAGTGTCATCTCATTACCGAGTGTTTGTGTTCAGCTGCTGTGTTATGATTCGGTTTATATCGCTCGTAAAGCCACCGACGTCCTCGACACTACCCCACAACGGAACCTAGTCGACGACATAGTGTCATCTCATTACCGAGTGTTTGTGTTCAGCTGCTGTGTTATGATTCGGTTTATATCGCTCGTAAAGCCACCGACGTCCTCGACACTACCCCACAACGGAACCTAGTCGACGACATAGTGTCATCTCATTACCGAGTGTTTGTGTTCAGCTGCTGTGTTATGATTCGGTTTATATCGCTCGTAAAGCCACCGACGTCCTCGACACTACCCCACAACGGAACCTAGTCGACGACATAGTGTCATCTCATTACCGAGTGTTTGTGTTCAGCTGCTGTGTTATGATTCGGTTTATATCGCTCGTAAAGCCACCGACGTCCTCGACACTACCCCACAACGGAACCTAGTCGACGACATAGTGTCATCTCATTACCGAGTGTTTGTGTTCAGCTGCTGTGTTATGATTCGGTTTATATCGCTCGTAAAGCCACCGACGTCCTCGACACTACCCCACAACGGAACCTAGTCGACGACATAGTGTCATCTCATTACCGAGTGTTTGTGTTCAGCTGCTGTGTTATGATTCGGTTTATATCGCTCGTAAAGCCACCGACGTCCTCGACACTACCCCACAACGGAACCTAGTCGACGACATAGTGTCATCTCATTACCGAGTGTTTGTGTTCAGCTGCTGTGTTATGATTCGGTTTATATCGCTCGTAAAGCCACCGACGTCCTCGACACTACCCCACAACGGAACCTAGTCGACGACATAGTGTCATCTCATTACCGAGTGTTTGTGTTCAGCTGCTGTGTTATGATTCGGTTTATATCGCTCGTAAAGCCACCGACGTCCTCGACACTACCCCACAACGGAACCTAGTCGACGACATAGTGTCATCTCATTACCGAGTGTTTGTGTTCAGCTGCTGTGTTATGATTCGGTTTATATCGCTCGTAAAGCCACCGACGTCCTCGACACTACCCCACAACGGAACCTAGTCGACGACATAGTGTCATCTCATTACCGAGTGTTTGTGTTCAGCTGCTGTGTTATGATTCGGTTTATATCGCTCGTAAAGCCACCGACGTCCTCGACACTACCCCACAACGGAACCTAGTCGACGACATAGTGTCATCTCATTACCGAGTGTTTGTGTTCAGCTGCTGTGTTATGATTCGGTTTATATCGCTCGTAAAGCCACCGACGTCCTCGACACTACCCCACAACGGAACCTAGTCGACGACATAGTGTCATCTCATTACCGAGTGTTTGTGTTCAGCTGCTGTGTTATGATTCGGTTTATATCGCTCGTAAAGCCACCGACGTCCTCGACACTACCCCACAACGGAACCTAGTCGACGACATAGTGTCATCTCATTACCGAGTGTTTGTGTTCAGCTGCTGTGTTATGATTCGGTTTATATCGCTCGTAAAGCCACCGACGTCCTCGACACTACCCCACAACGGAACCTAGTCGACGACATAGTGTCATCTCATTACCGAGTGTTTGTGTTCAGCTGCTGTGTTATGATTCGGTTTATATCGCTCGTAAAGCCACCGACGTCCTCGACACTACCCCACAACGGAACCTAGTCGACGACATAGTGTCATCTCATTACCGAGTGTTTGTGTTCAGCTGCTGTGTTATGATTCGGTTTATATCGCTCGTAAAGCCACCGACGTCCTCGACACTACCCCACAACGGAACCTAGTCGACGACATAGTGTCATCTCATTACCGAGTGTTTGTGTTCAGCTGCTGTGTTATGATTCGGTTTATATCGCTCGTAAAGCCACCGACGTCCTCGACACTACCCCACAACGGAACCTAGTCGACGACATAGTGTCATCTCATTACCGAGTGTTTGTGTTCAGCTGCTGTGTTATGATTCGGTTTATATCGCTCGTAAAGCCACCGACGTCCTCGACACTACCCCACAACGGAACCTAGTCGACGACATAGTGTCATCTCATTACCGAGTGTTTGTGTTCAGCTGCTGTGTTATGATTCGGTTTATATCGCTCGTAAAGCCACCGACGTCCTCGACACTACCCCACAACGGAACCTAGTCGACGACATAGTGTCATCTCATTACCGAGTGTTTGTGTTCAGCTGCTGTGTTATGATTCGGTTTATATCGCTCGTAAAGCCACCGACGTCCTCGACACTACCCCACAACGGAACCTAGTCGACGACATAGTGTCATCTCATTACCGAGTGTTTGTGTTCAGCTGCTGTGTTATGATTCGGTTTATATCGCTCGTAAAGCCACCGACGTCCTCGACACTACCCCACAACGGAACCTAGTCGACGACATAGTGTCATCTCATTACCGAGTGTTTGTGTTCAGCTGCTGTGTTATGATTCGGTTTATATCGCTCGTAAAGCCACCGACGTCCTCGACACTACCCCACAACGGAACCTAGTCGACGACATAGTGTCATCTCATTACCGAGTGTTTGTGTTCAGCTGCTGTGTTATGATTCGGTTTATATCGCTCGTAAAGCCACCGACGTCCTCGACACTACCCCACAACGGAACCTAGTCGACGACATAGTGTCATCTCATTACCGAGTGTTTGTGTTCAGCTGCTGTGTTATGATTCGGTTTATATCGCTCGTAAAGCCACCGACGTCCTCGACACTACCCCACAACGGAACCTAGTCGACGACATAGTGTCATCTCATTACCGAGTGTTTGTGTTCAGCTGCTGTGTTATGATTCGGTTTATATCGCTCGTAAAGCCACCGACGTCCTCGACACTACCCCACAACGGAACCTAGTCGACGACATAGTGTCATCTCATTACCGAGTGTTTGTGTTCAGCTGCTGTGTTATGATTCGGTTTATATCGCTCGTAAAGCCACCGACGTCCTCGACACTACCCCACAACGGAACCTAGTCGACGACATAGTGTCATCTCATTACCGAGTGTTTGTGTTCAGCTGCTGTGTTATGATTCGGTTTATATCGCTCGTAAAGCCACCGACGTCCTCGACACTACCCCACAACGGAACCTAGTCGACGACATAGTGTCATCTCATTACCGAGTGTTTGTGTTCAGCTGCTGTGTTATGATTCGGTTTATATCGCTCGTAAAGCCACCGACGTCCTCGACACTACCCCACAACGGAACCTAGTCGACGACATAGTGTCATCTCATTACCGAGTGTTTGTGTTCAGCTGCTGTGTTATGATTCGGTTTATATCGCTCGTAAAGCCACCGACGTCCTCGACACTACCCCACAACGGAACCTAGTCGACGACATAGTGTCATCTCATTACCGAGTGTTTGTGTTCAGCTGCTGTGTTATGATTCGGTTTATATCGCTCGTAAAGCCACCGACGTCCTCGACACTACCCCACAACGGAACCTAGTCGACGACATAGTGTCATCTCATTACCGAGTGTTTGTGTTCAGCTGCTGTGTTATGATTCGGTTTATATCGCTCGTAAAGCCACCGACGTCCTCGACACTACCCCACAACGGAACCTAGTCGACGACATAGTGTCATCTCATTACCGAGTGTTTGTGTTCAGCTGCTGTGTTATGATTCGGTTTATATCGCTCGTAAAGCCACCGACGTCCTCGACACTACCCCACAACGGAACCTAGTCGACGACATAGTGTCATCTCATTACCGAGTGTTTGTGTTCAGCTGCTGTGTTATGATTCGGTTTATATCGCTCGTAAAGCCACCGACGTCCTCGACACTACCCCACAACGGAACCTAGTCGACGACATAGTGTCATCTCATTACCGAGTGTTTGTGTTCAGCTGCTGTGTTATGATTCGGTTTATATCGCTCGTAAAGCCACCGACGTCCTCGACACTACCCCACAACGGAACCTAGTCGACGACATAGTGTCATCTCATTACCGAGTGTTTGTGTTCAGCTGCTGTGTTATGATTCGGTTTATATCGCTCGTAAAGCCACCGACGTCCTCGACACTACCCCACAACGGAACCTAGTCGACGACATAGTGTCATCTCATTACCGAGTGTTTGTGTTCAGCTGCTGTGTTATGATTCGGTTTATATCGCTCGTAAAGCCACCGACGTCCTCGACACTACCCCACAACGGAACCTAGTCGACGACATAGTGTCATCTCATTACCGAGTGTTTGTGTTCAGCTGCTGTGTTATGATTCGGTTTATATCGCTCGTAAAGCCACCGACGTCCTCGACACTACCCCACAACGGAACCTAGTCGACGACATAGTGTCATCTCATTACCGAGTGTTTGTGTTCAGCTGCTGTGTTATGATTCGGTTTATATCGCTCGTAAAGCCACCGACGTCCTCGACACTACCCCACAACGGAACCTAGTCGACGACATAGTGTCATCTCATTACCGAGTGTTTGTGTTCAGCTGCTGTGTTATGATTCGGTTTATATCGCTCGTAAAGCCACCGACGTCCTCGACACTACCCCACAACGGAACCTAGTCGACGACATAGTGTCATCTCATTACCGAGTGTTTGTGTTCAGCTGCTGTGTTATGATTCGGTTTATATCGCTCGTAAAGCCACCGACGTCCTCGACACTACCCCACAACGGAACCTAGTCGACGACATAGTGTCATCTCATTACCGAGTGTTTGTGTTCAGCTGCTGTGTTATGATTCGGTTTATATCGCTCGTAAAGCCACCGACGTCCTCGACACTACCCCACAACGGAACCTAGTCGACGACATAGTGTCATCTCATTACCGAGTGTTTGTGTTCAGCTGCTGTGTTATGATTCGGTTTATATCGCTCGTAAAGCCACCGACGTCCTCGACACTACCCCACAACGGAACCTAGTCGACGACATAGTGTCATCTCATTACCGAGTGTTTGTGTTCAGCTGCTGTGTTATGATTCGGTTTATATCGCTCGTAAAGCCACCGACGTCCTCGACACTACCCCACAACGGAACCTAGTCGACGACATAGTGTCATCTCATTACCGAGTGTTTGTGTTCAGCTGCTGTGTTATGATTCGGTTTATATCGCTCGTAAAGCCACCGACGTCCTCGACACTACCCCACAACGGAACCTAGTCGACGACATAGTGTCATCTCATTACCGAGTGTTTGTGTTCAGCTGCTGTGTTATGATTCGGTTTATATCGCTCGTAAAGCCACCGACGTCCTCGACACTACCCCACAACGGAACCTAGTCGACGACATAGTGTCATCTCATTACCGAGTGTTTGTGTTCAGCTGCTGTGTTATGATTCGGTTTATATCGCTCGTAAAGCCACCGACGTCCTCGACACTACCCCACAACGGAACCTAGTCGACGACATAGTGTCATCTCATTACCGAGTGTTTGTGTTCAGCTGCTGTGTTATGATTCGGTTTATATCGCTCGTAAAGCCACCGACGTCCTCGACACTACCCCACAACGGAACCTAGTCGACGACATAGTGTCATCTCATTACCGAGTGTTTGTGTTCAGCTGCTGTGTTATGATTCGGTTTATATCGCTCGTAAAGCCACCGACGTCCTCGACACTACCCCACAACGGAACCTAGTCGACGACATAGTGTCATCTCATTACCGAGTGTTTGTGTTCAGCTGCTGTGTTATGATTCGGTTTATATCGCTCGTAAAGCCACCGACGTCCTCGACACTACCCCACAACGGAACCTAGTCGACGACATAGTGTCATCTCATTACCGAGTGTTTGTGTTCAGCTGCTGTGTTATGATTCGGTTTATATCGCTCGTAAAGCCACCGACGTCCTCGACACTACCCCACAACGGAACCTAGTCGACGACATAGTGTCATCTCATTACCGAGTGTTTGTGTTCAGCTGCTGTGTTATGATTCGGTTTATATCGCTCGTAAAGCCACCGACGTCCTCGACACTACCCCACAACGGAACCTAGTCGACGACATAGTGTCATCTCATTACCGAGTGTTTGTGTTCAGCTGCTGTGTTATGATTCGGTTTATATCGCTCGTAAAGCCACCGACGTCCTCGACACTACCCCACAACGGAACCTAGTCGACGACATAGTGTCATCTCATTACCGAGTGTTTGTGTTCAGCTGCTGTGTTATGATTCGGTTTATATCGCTCGTAAAGCCACCGACGTCCTCGACACTACCCCACAACGGAACCTAGTCGACGACATAGTGTCATCTCATTACCGAGTGTTTGTGTTCAGCTGCTGTGTTATGATTCGGTTTATATCGCTCGTAAAGCCACCGACGTCCTCGACACTACCCCACAACGGAACCTAGTCGACGACATAGTGTCATCTCATTACCGAGTGTTTGTGTTCAGCTGCTGTGTTATGATTCGGTTTATATCGCTCGTAAAGCCACCGACGTCCTCGACACTACCCCACAACGGAACCTAGTCGACGACATAGTGTCATCTCATTACCGAGTGTTTGTGTTCAGCTGCTGTGTTATGATTCGGTTTATATCGCTCGTAAAGCCACCGACGTCCTCGACACTACCCCACAACGGAACCTAGTCGACGACATAGTGTCATCTCATTACCGAGTGTTTGTGTTCAGCTGCTGTGTTATGATTCGGTTTATATCGCTCGTAAAGCCACCGACGTCCTCGACACTACCCCACAACGGAACCTAGTCGACGACATAGTGTCATCTCATTACCGAGTGTTTGTGTTCAGCTGCTGTGTTATGATTCGGTTTATATCGCTCGTAAAGCCACCGACGTCCTCGACACTACCCCACAACGGAACCTAGTCGACGACATAGTGTCATCTCATTACCGAGTGTTTGTGTTCAGCTGCTGTGTTATGATTCGGTTTATATCGCTCGTAAAGCCACCGACGTCCTCGACACTACCCCACAACGGAACCTAGTCGACGACATAGTGTCATCTCATTACCGAGTGTTTGTGTTCAGCTGCTGTGTTATGATTCGGTTTATATCGCTCGTAAAGCCACCGACGTCCTCGACACTACCCCACAACGGAACCTAGTCGACGACATAGTGTCATCTCATTACCGAGTGTTTGTGTTCAGCTGCTGTGTTATGATTCGGTTTATATCGCTCGTAAAGCCACCGACGTCCTCGACACTACCCCACAACGGAACCTAGTCGACGACATAGTGTCATCTCATTACCGAGTGTTTGTGTTCAGCTGCTGTGTTATGATTCGGTTTATATCGCTCGTAAAGCCACCGACGTCCTCGACACTACCCCACAACGGAACCTAGTCGACGACATAGTGTCATCTCATTACCGAGTGTTTGTGTTCAGCTGCTGTGTTATGATTCGGTTTATATCGCTCGTAAAGCCACCGACGTCCTCGACACTACCCCACAACGGAACCTAGTCGACGACATAGTGTCATCTCATTACCGAGTGTTTGTGTTCAGCTGCTGTGTTATGATTCGGTTTATATCGCTCGTAAAGCCACCGACGTCCTCGACACTACCCCACAACGGAACCTAGTCGACGACATAGTGTCATCTCATTACCGAGTGTTTGTGTTCAGCTGCTGTGTTATGATTCGGTTTATATCGCTCGTAAAGCCACCGACGTCCTCGACACTACCCCACAACGGAACCTAGTCGACGACATAGTGTCATCTCATTACCGAGTGTTTGTGTTCAGCTGCTGTGTTATGATTCGGTTTATATCGCTCGTAAAGCCACCGACGTCCTCGACACTACCCCACAACGGAACCTAGTCGACGACATAGTGTCATCTCATTACCGAGTGTTTGTGTTCAGCTGCTGTGTTATGATTCGGTTTATATCGCTCGTAAAGCCACCGACGTCCTCGACACTACCCCACAACGGAACCTAGTCGACGACATAGTGTCATCTCATTACCGAGTGTTTGTGTTCAGCTGCTGTGTTATGATTCGGTTTATATCGCTCGTAAAGCCACCGACGTCCTCGACACTACCCCACAACGGAACCTAGTCGACGACATAGTGTCATCTCATTACCGAGTGTTTGTGTTCAGCTGCTGTGTTATGATTCGGTTTATATCGCTCGTAAAGCCACCGACGTCCTCGACACTACCCCACAACGGAACCTAGTCGACGACATAGTGTCATCTCATTACCGAGTGTTTGTGTTCAGCTGCTGTGTTATGATTCGGTTTATATCGCTCGTAAAGCCACCGACGTCCTCGACACTACCCCACAACGGAACCTAGTCGACGACATAGTGTCATCTCATTACCGAGTGTTTGTGTTCAGCTGCTGTGTTATGATTCGGTTTATATCGCTCGTAAAGCCACCGACGTCCTCGACACTACCCCACAACGGAACCTAGTCGACGACATAGTGTCATCTCATTACCGAGTGTTTGTGTTCAGCTGCTGTGTTATGATTCGGTTTATATCGCTCGTAAAGCCACCGACGTCCTCGACACTACCCCACAACGGAACCTAGTCGACGACATAGTGTCATCTCATTACCGAGTGTTTGTGTTCAGCTGCTGTGTTATGATTCGGTTTATATCGCTCGTAAAGCCACCGACGTCCTCGACACTACCCCACAACGGAACCTAGTCGACGACATAGTGTCATCTCATTACCGAGTGTTTGTGTTCAGCTGCTGTGTTATGATTCGGTTTATATCGCTCGTAAAGCCACCGACGTCCTCGACACTACCCCACAACGGAACCTAGTCGACGACATAGTGTCATCTCATTACCGAGTGTTTGTGTTCAGCTGCTGTGTTATGATTCGGTTTATATCGCTCGTAAAGCCACCGACGTCCTCGACACTACCCCACAACGGAACCTAGTCGACGACATAGTGTCATCTCATTACCGAGTGTTTGTGTTCAGCTGCTGTGTTATGATTCGGTTTATATCGCTCGTAAAGCCACCGACGTCCTCGACACTACCCCACAACGGAACCTAGTCGACGACATAGTGTCATCTCATTACCGAGTGTTTGTGTTCAGCTGCTGTGTTATGATTCGGTTTATATCGCTCGTAAAGCCACCGACGTCCTCGACACTACCCCACAACGGAACCTAGTCGACGACATAGTGTCAT